>ML778810.1:1345810-1356776 GCA_009831015.1 Picea engelmannii
AGGTTTATGGAGGAATTGGGAAAGAAGCAGGAGAACAACATGTTTCACTGTGACAGTCAGAGTGCCATTCACCTTGCAAAGAACTCAACCTTCCATTCGAAAACTAATAATATATAGTTGAGGTACCACTTCATACGATCTGCCTTGGAAGATGGACAATTGAAGCTGGAAAAGATACACACTATCCAGAATCCTGCAGACATGTTAACAAAGGGAGTAACCAGAGAGAAACTGAGTTCTTGCTCAGTTTTAGTTGGTCTTCAAGAATGAAGATGAAAATGAGAAATTTTCCAGGTCCAAGAAGGTTCAAGGTCCAGCATATACAACAACAGTGGAGTTCTTGAGATCAGTCTCCAAGTGGGATATTGTTGGTTGTGGAACCTGATTATCTTCCTGATTTATAGGTCTTTTACTTTCATCCATGTTTATACCCCATGAAGTATTTACACCCCAGAAGTATGTACACTCTTCCATGTGGGGGAGTGCAGAGGGGGGGTACCCCCTCTGCGGGGTCCGGGGGGCCTATCCCCCCGACTGGGGGGTCTGGGGGCAAGCGGGCCCCCGAAGCAAAAATTGCCTTGTAAAAGTATATTGTAATTTCATTGTAAATCTGGACCGTTCATTATAAGGTCACAGATATAATGTTAGAGATTATGTTAGGGTTTTTTTCCCTAGAAGGAAACCCTCTTTTATGAGGGAAATGTATCATGGCTATGTGTGGTGGTGAATATTGTATTCTGAGAGAGGAGACTGTGAGAGAAAGAAGAGGAAGTTACAGCGGGTTTTGCTATAGGTTGTATCCCTTCATTTGATGGATAATAATAAAGGAAGGACCTGACAATTTCTCTGGTGGACGTAGCCCACACTGGGTGAACCACGTAAATCTGTGTCTCTCTTGTATTGTGTGTCTTCTGTGTTTTGTTTATGCATTTGTTTTATTTTATTGTTCTGCAGTCCTGTTTTTCTAACAGCTAGGGGGGCGCTTGCCCCTAGACCCCCCAGCCGGGGGGATAGCCCCGCTGGACCTCGCAGAGGGGGTACCCCCCCTATGCACTCTCCCACGTGGAAGAGTGTACATACTTCTGGGGTGTAAATACTTCATGGGTTATAAACACGACTGAAAATAAAAGACCTCTGAATCAGGAAGATAATCAGGCTCCACAACCAACACATGTTTGTGTTTATGTGCATTTGTATATTTCATTGTGTTCCTACATAAATCTAGATCAGGTCATGGAGTCTCAAATAATGAAGAAAGAAGAAGAGGTTGAGAATCTTGAAGAAGAAGTTGTCACACTAAGAGTCAAAATCGTCAAGCTCAACAAGAATGTTTAAGAGACAGAAACATCCACATCAGTTGTAGAGAATGAAGAGAATCATTCTACGTCGCTAGAAAAGAAGAATGAAGAAAATAGAAAGAGTTATGCAAAAGTACTCAAAGGAAGGAATCATGGTCAACCAAAATCTAAGAAAAATGTTGAAGATACATCTTCAAGAATACCATCCATGTTCAAGCCACAAAGAAGCTTCAATCATGATCATGATCAGTCAAGGAAAAAATTTAGAAGGACTACGCCACAAAGAAGATCATTCACTCCTAGGTATGAAAATTTATTTTATGGTCATTGTTTTGATCATACTAACTTTGGACATAAGGTTGTAGATTGCAGGGATTATAAAAGAAATATTCAAGTAGACTGTGCCTATGTGGTTGCACGTATCATTGAGTGTTACAAATTTCATAACTATGGACACATATCTAGTGATTGTAGAAGCATGATCGATACTTCCATGAAAGAGAATACTGATATCAGATATAAGAAAGTATGGATAAGAAAACAAGAAGAATAGGAAAACAAATACTAGGTACCAGAGATCGCAAGATTGACAATAAAATGAGATGAAGAAAATTCTACAGAGAAAATAAAAGATGCCAGATACAGAAAGGTTTGGAAAATAACTGAAAGAAAGGAAGGACATGTAAATAAGGAACAAGTTCAAGAGATTGTACTTTCAGGCATTGTAGTAAAAGATGAATCCACATATAGAAAGAAAGAAGTTAGAGCTTAGAGAGATAATGAATCTACCAATGAAGATGATGATGAATACACATAAGAGAAGGAATTGTTTTGATCCATTCGTCTTAGAGACTCCCAAGTAATATGAATATTAGACAGGGGGAGTCTATGCGATAGCTATGACAGACCAAAGAACCATCCTTTGAGCATCTTGCAGAGTTTGAGAAGACAGATTCAGAGCAATCAGTTAGCATAAGTATAGTTTGATAGATTAATCAAACCTTCATGATAGTATAGTGATAAATGGGTCATCATTATGGACAATTTCGCAAGTAGAGTCTTGGACAGTATGGACAGAGATGGATTCATAAGAACACTTAGTAGGTTTGGATAGATATATGATAGTGGATGACATAATGGATTCATATATTGGTTTAGAGAGTGGTTCAAAGAAAAATCAACATTATCATAATGGATGATAATTACATAGGAAATGGCTCAAACAATGCTCATGGATTCCAAATTGACAAATATTTTTTGGACACATGCAGTGCATACATCAGTTCACATTCAAAGCATAGTAATGCTCATAAACAACAATGTAAAAACTCCCTACAAACTATGGAAAAGAAGCACAGACAACATCCTCTACATCAAGGTAACTCAAGGTAATATTTTATTAATTGAAATTTATGTTGTTGATATTGTTTTGGAAGTACTGATGACAGGTTAAGCCATAAATTAAAAAAAAAATATGCATAATGAATTTGAAATTTCATTACTTGGAGAACTATCCTTCTTTCTGGGACTTCATATATGACAAAGCAACCAATGAATTTTTGTTTCTCAAACCAAGTATATCAGAGAAATGCTAAAGAGGTTTGGAATGAAAGATTGCAAACCAATTATCACTCCCATGCAAACCAGTTGCAAGTTGAGAAAAGATGATGATTCAAAGTCTACAGATCAGAAGCAATACAGGTCAATGATTGACAATCTACTATATGTGACAACATCCAGACCAGATGTAATGCAGGTAGTTAGATAGGTGGCATGATTTCAAGCAGCACCAAAGGAATCACATGTATTAGTGGTGAAGAGGATTTTCAGATATCTCAAAGGAACATAAGAGTTTGGATTATGGTATCCAAAAGGAAAGGATCTATCACTTATTGCCTACACAGATGCAGATTGGATAGGTTGTATTGATGACCAACGAAGCACCAGTGGAGCAACGTTCTACCTGGGTGAGTGTTTAGTATCATGGCTAAGCAAGAAAAAATCATCAATATCTTTATCTACAACTGAGGCAGAGTATATTGCAACATCATCATGTTGTACACAGGTTATTTGGATGAAACAAACTATGACAGATATAAAGGTTGAGTATGATGAGCCCATTCCAATCTATTGTGATAATACAAGTGCTATGAGTACTCAAAGAACCCTGTAATGCACTCCAAGACGAAGCACATTCCAATCAAGTATCACTTTCTACGGGAACAGGTTGCAGAAAAGAACATCAGAGTTGAGTATGTAGGCACAAAAGAAAAAGAGGCAGACATCTTTACAAAACCACTTCCACGGGGAGCCTTTGAATATCTTCGCCAGAGACTAGGAGTAATTTATACTCCAAAATGAATACTTTTGAATGCTTATCTTATATGTCTTAGATGTACATGAGGAAGCACCAAAAATAGGACAAAGGGGAAGATAATATTAGATGCAAAAGGTAAATGATTGGAGAGAGATCGTAGAGGAATGTTTCCAAGGGGAGTGATTGTCACAAGGGAAGAATGAGCGATATGAATTCAGAGTGATACCCTTTATCAAAGGGGGAGATATTATTAATATGAAGGGAAAGAGAGTAATCAGAGGATTATAAACAAAAAGAAAAATCAAAGGCACGTAGACAGGGGGAGCAACCCCAAGGACAGTTTAGTTAGGGGGAGCATCCCCAAACGGAGATACATAACAAAGTCGTACACCCATGGTGCAAGCAACAACTTGCGTTCCCTCCACCACATTATTTTCCAATTTTAGCGATTCAAGATTGAACGTGGTTTTTCTCCGACGTGTGGTGCAAGTTGTGTTGGCCTTTCTTCATCGACTTGGAGAGTCCCTTTTCCATTGATGCTAAAGGGGGAGAGATAGAAACATTTATAAAGAGTATAAGCATGAATGTTATCATGACTAAGTGTTTCCATCAATGTTGGTGTTGCCATCAATTGCAAAGGGGGAGATTGTGAGACAGTTGGATTAGGTTGATGTATAGTTAGTATGAATTGTTGGTTGTCATTGATGTCAATTATTGGAGAGTGATATTGTAGATTAATGTCAACCCTTAGTGATTGATGTCAACCCTTGGAGAAAGTATGGTAGCGAATTCCAGTAGCAAAAAGGTTTGGGTAATGGACCCAAGTTTGTTTGATGTAAAGATGACTCATTATTGTCTTGTCATGGTTGATAATACATACAAATGGATTAACTCCAAAGTGGTCCCCTTATGGTGAAATCCCTCATGGGAAGACGCTTTGCGGATTGAGTTATCCTAGAAGTATGGTTAGAGAACCCATGCTTATTTTTGGAATAATGAGATGAAGGTCAGTGAATGTTTTAGTGAAACTATCCTAGATGGATAGTTCTTGTCATGCCATTTCCGGTAGTATGTGGAATGTCACATAACTCCTCACGGTTAGAGAGTTATGGCCATGAGAAGTAGGAGAACTCAGGTTTGGGTAATGGACCCAAGTTTGTTTAATGGATAATGGTATGAATTTTGATATATTTTTAGGTAATACTATTCTATATGTATAGTACATGTCATTCCATTTTTGGTGGTATGTGGAACGTCACATAACTCCTCACAGTTTGAAAGTTATGGCCTTATGAAGTTGGAGGACCCTCATATGTCATCTAGAAGCCCCAAAAGGTCAAAGTAGTCAAAGTGGTTTAAGATATTTTAGAAGGTAATAAATAAAGTGAAGTGACTAGTGTACTATAATTCAAAGTGAATACAAAATAAATTATTTAAATAATATGTAATGGAGAAATTAGAAGTGGGTTAACCCTAAAAAAAGGAAAGTGGGCAAAGTGACCTAGAAGATGTTTTTAAGGAAGCTACTTGGAGAGTATAAATAAGAGGCAAGGCTCTCTCATTTCATATGCACTTGATAATATTGAATACCTATAGGTGTCTAAGGTAACCAAAGGATATCTAAGCCGAATTTATGAGGGAAGGTGAAGAAAAGAAGGTCGGAATTCAAGGAATGATAAATTCTTTTGATGATGTTTTCTAAGATCCAAATGTGTTGGTTAGAGTACTGTCTGTAGTATGTTGTATAACAATTTCAGATCAATTCAACAAATTTTCCGTGCAATGCACGATCTACAAGGTCTCTCTCTAGAATACGCCAGAATTCAACAAGGAATGTGATCATATACACCAGGTCTATTACAGAGTTACAAATCAAATTTTGATGATGAAATTGATGACGACATTTGGTTGAGGTACATGTTGGGTACATGGTTGAGACAAGTAGCTGATGAGTTGGCACATACATGAGGTGTATAGTTGATGATGTTGGTACATATTGATGAGTCATAGTTGATGAGTAGTTGATACATGATTGGTACATACTTGGTACATGGTTGGAGGCACTTGTTAGTAGTATGGTTGACACATGGTTTATGGTTGATGTAGCATACTTGTATTATTAGAAGCACATATTGATCTTTGTGACGATTATGAGTTGTTGTGTTATACTTGGTTGATGCACATCTTTGAGAGTTTTCTTGGTGATTGATGTTGGTGAGTAGATATGATTTGGTTGATAAAATTGATGAGACAGGTTATTGTGATAGGTTGTTTGGACAAGTTGTTGTGATAGGTTGTTGTGATAGGTTATTTGTATAGGCTTGGTGCATCATTGATGCACTTGTTCATGGTACAGGTTGAGGTACATGTTGGTGCATGGTTGATGCACTTTTTTATGGTACATGTTGATTACAGGTTGAGGTACAGGTTGATGCATGGTTCAAGTTATTGGTACAGGTTTTTTGTTACAAGTTGATTGGTATTACAGGTTGATTGGTATAGGTTTACATCAGTATATCTCACAGTGATAGTGTGACAGTGGTTCCAACATTCTACTTATACGTAAGTGCGGTTGGATGGGGCAAGGATAGGTGGTTGTACCCACCTTCCAGTTGTAGTCTAAGAACATAGGGGGTTGTAGCCTCCATCTGGTTGTAGCCAAAGAATTGGGGAGTTGGAGCTTCCCTCAGGTTGTAGCCTGAGAAACTAGGGGGTTGGAGCCTCCTTCCAATTTTAGTTGGAAAACAAAGGAAGTTGGTGCTTCCAATGAATGTAATTATTCAAGACATATAAGAAAAAACATTCCGTGGTTTTATCCTGTTTTAGGTTTCCACGTAAAAAAAATTGGTGTACTGTGTATGTGTATGATTTTTCATTTGTTCATTGCTTATTTACTCTGCAGTTATTGGATGATAATGATACATTGATATAACACTTGGATTATATGGTTAAAAATGATTAAATTTCTCTATTACTGATTCACCCCCCTCTTAGTAATCCAACAAATGCTAACAATTTAATATATGAACTTCAAGGTCATAATTGTAACCGATGTAATTGAAAAAGCACAAAACAATATACCTTGTGTTTAGATAACTTTAAATGTGAATAAATTCAAGTGGAACATATAAAATAATTTTTAAATAGTCATGAAATAAAATCTTATGTAATTATATTTGATTAATTGTTAAACAACAAATACAGAATTTAATTTAATAAAACTTGTAGATGACTAATACAAATCCAATTCAATGAGATCCACCACGCTACTTTAAATTAAATGAACTTTTAATTCAATCTATTTTAATGATTTTTAAATGGATTATAATCATAAATTAATATTAATGAAAAACAAATGTATAAATATTCATTTAATAAAATCTTATATAATTATATTTGATTAGTTGTTAAACAACAAATACATAATTTAATTTAATAATACTTGTAAGATCCACCACGCTACTTTAAATTAAATGAACTTTTAATTCAATCTATTTTAATGATTTTTAAATGGATTATAATCATAAATTAATATTAATGAAAAACAAATGTATAAATATTCATTTAATAAAATCTTATATAATTATATTTGATTAGTTGTTAAACAACAAATACATAATTTAATTTAATAATACTTGTAGATGACTAATAAAAATCCAATTCAATTAGATCCACCATGCTACTTTAAATTAAATGAACTTTTAATTCGATCTATTTTAATGATTTTTAAATTGATTAAATCATAAATTAATACTAATGAAAAACAAATGTATAATAGGTATAACTATTTGGATAATGCAAATGCCAAATACAAGACACTTTTTTATTCTTATTATCTATTAAGGCTTTTGATAATATAGTATGATACTTGTAGATGACTAATAAAAATCCAATTCAGTGAAATCCACAATGCTACTCTACATTAAATGAACTTTTAATTCAATCTATATTAATGATTTTTAAATTGATTATAATCATAAATTAATATTAATAATTTTTAAATAGATTATAATCATAAATTAATATTAATGATTTTTAAATGGATTATAATCATAAATTAATACTAATGAAAAACAAATATATAATGCAATTGTATTGTATAACTAACTTATATTTGAATGATGCGAATGCCAAATACACATCCAATGCACCTTTTTTTTTTTATCATCTATTAAGGCTTTTGATAATATAGTTATGTATGTATTTGATTTGACACTTTTTGCACAAATTGTATTTTGATTTTTAAACAATGAGATATTTTAAATTAAAAAGATTGAAGAGTATTACATTTTTCATTATAATTTTATTTTTAAATTATAAGAAATTTTAAATTTAAAAAATTGATGAAGATTAAAAATATATCATTAAAATAGATAATCAATAAAGTTAAGTAGAGATGATTTTAAGGATGGAAATATATATTAAAATGTAGAAACTTTGGCGAATATTACTAATCCTTCATATGTCCACTATAAATGTTTGACGATATTTTTTAAAAAATATTCAAATTTCTAAATATTTTATATAGTTTTCATAAAATTTTGGCGATTTTTAAGGTAAAATAATTTTATCCTATAGAATTTGGGCAAATCATTTTTAAAATAGTGAATTTTGTTTTTGGAAAAACCATGAAAAATTAGCTCATGAGTGAAATTTAACCCCTAAATCATCCCTGAAACTAAATAAACATTAAGCATTATCTTGTATTTTCAATTCCCTTAAAAACAAACAACGTGTTTTTCGTGTTTTTCTAAGAATGTAATTGTCATTTATCATCACTCATATAAACTCTTTGCTCAATCTTAAAACTAAGTGAGAACAACCTTTAATTAAATATAATTAATTATATGATTAGTTAATATTGGACCAAACACAAAACAAATATTAAGAAAGAGTGAAGACAATATTCAATTAAATATTGTTAAATTTTTAATTAAAATAAAGTACCAAGGCAAGTGTTTCTCTTCCCTAGGCGCCTAAGGGGGAGAAAGTGCCTAATGTGGGTCTTAGTCATTTAATTTGTGAGATGCAACTTAAAAGGTGACTTTATGATTAAAGTGAGGGTGAGTGAAGAGACACCAAATCTCAACCACCCATCTAATCTAATCTCAACCATTAGATTAGAAAACTCCTCACTTTCCCTCATGAGGTCGACTAGGGCAAGAGGGCGCACCCATTCTTGGGTAGTTCAAGCATTCTTGTTGAGAGAACAAGAGAGAGAAAGAGAGAGGTCGAGCTGAAGAAAAGAGATAACATTTGTTGAAGGAGAGCATGCATCCCAAGGCAAAGAGAAGTACAGATTTCAAGGCAGCAGACAACAAGGAAGAACTGGTCGTATTGTATGGATTTGTGGAGGTCGTACAACATTTAATGTGCACAAAAATCGAGGAGGACAACAGCTGCAATTTTTTAGAGTATTGGCACGCATTCCAAGGCTTCCATACAACATTTGTTGGCACAGAAATCGAGGTAGCTGCTGTAATAAATTTCTGAGTGTATTTCCATACAGTCCGTACAGTTTGGCATGAATTTTGAGGGTCGTACAGCATGGTTTACAAGGAGTTGTTCATGTTGGGTTTTTCGTACAGTCTTAGCAAAGTTTTGGCACGAATTTTGAGACAATCCATACAACATTAATTACTAGGACAATGGTATAGTTGTATGGATTTCTGGTTCAGAAATCGAGGAGCAAAGCTACAGGAATGTCTAGATAAGTTTGTGTAAATTTCTGAAGATGAATATGTTGTAAAAGAAATTTCTCAGAAGCTCATAAATAATAAAAATCCCTCTCACTGGTTTTCTCCTTGTGGGTTTTTCCAGGGTCGAAGTTAGACCGAAAATATTTGTGTCTATATTTTCTGAGTTTTGCATACCACTGATATTTTATTTCTGCGTTGAAAACGATGTTCAGAATCCTCATGTTTCAGTTCTGAAGTTTATTTTCTGTTAAGTTTGTATATGCTGAAACAGTGTTGAAACATATGCTGAAACAGTGTTGTAACTAGTGTTGAAACAGTGCTGAAACATATGTTGAAACAGTGCTGAAACATACGCTGAAACAGTGCTGAAACTGGGTTTGGCATTTAACTTTGGCTGAAAAATCAACGAGACTGAAACTGGGTTGGGATCTGAAATTTTTACAAATATATTTAAAGGTAAATATTTAGTTTAATGAATCCATTTATATAGAGTAATGACAAACATGAACCGAATGCATCTACCCACATAGTAGAAGATGGAAACAATAATGGAATCCACCCTTAAAATAAATTAACAATTACCCACTACTAAAATTTATAATAAGAGTGATCTTATTTTGGACATGTTGAAAAATCCATGAGACTAGTCAATCTTCATAGACCCTCTCAAAAAGAAACATATTAAACAAAATTATATTCCACTTATAACAATCATCGAAGAACAAAAGGCGCTTATAAATAGTTGAGAGGAGTATAAAACACTTGTAGGGAGTTTAATTCAATTGTGAAGGAAGTTCTCTCAAAATTGAACAACCAAAGTAGTGAAGAGCGAGATACATTACAAAGAGGGGTATAGAAGGAGATTTTGTTTTCTTTGATGAAATTACGATACTTTATGCTTAGGAGTTTAAATGATCCCGATTTTCTCAATAGTTGAGAGGAGTATAAAACACTTGTAGGGAGTTTAATTCAATTATGAAGGAAGTTCTCTCAAAATTGAACAGCCAAAGTATTGAAGAGCGAGATACATTACAAAGATGGGTATAGAAGGAGATTTTGTTTTCTTTGATGGAATTACGATACTTTATGCTTAGGAGTTTGAATGATCCTGTTTTTCTCAATGTGGGCACAAAATGTTAGAAGATATGTGAAGTAATGTTTTTTCAATCAAATATTTGACACATAAATGAAGTTCACCAATATAAACCAATTTTTCGTAATTAAGGAAAGGAGAAGGGTTTCAAATTTTGAATTTTTAATTAAAGGAAGAGATTTAAAGCTAGTAACTAAAATGTTTATCGATAAATCTTACACATATGTTTGTGAGTCTATACAACACTTGCAACATCTCTAAGAAAAATACTATTCTTTTATAATATATATTTCAAAATTATGTAAGGTACATATATAAGTATGTTTCTATGTTTTTGTGTTAAGACAATTGTATAACAGTCTCCATGTGTTAGTTTATATAGTAGATTCTTTGTTAATCATATCCATATATGGGATATACAATGTTAAGCCCTAATATTGGCTCATTACCACTTAATTGGGGCATATTAGATTAGTAATGTTATTTTATTTATGTCGGCTTTAGGCCATTAGTTGTGATTTAGATTAGTAATGTTATTTTATTTATGTCGGCTTTAGGC
>ML778810.1:1361583-1427095 GCA_009831015.1 Picea engelmannii
TTGTACTTGAACATTTAAGTGGGGTAAAAGGAGGTTGCCCCCTCGAAGAGGCTTATTATCTGATATTATCTCTTTTTCAAGGCGTTGAGTACTTTTCTTGAAGTTTTTCTATGCTATATTGATGTTTGGTTCTTAACATACAAACAAGGTTGAAATTTTTAATGATGACAATTACTTGATGTAGGAGCATTTATGAAAGGACTAAGTATGCAATAATAATAACATAGAGGGATGTATATATAGAGTTGAGCATACTAGAAAATGGAAGCATGTGAAAGGAATGCACACACTAAGGGAGAGTGTGACATAATTTAGGTGCACTAAGTGTGGTTCGTGAACATGATAGTAAATTATGCACATAGTTATCACTCCAAGAAATCACTCCCTGACTATAAAGGGTGTAAGCTTGGTAACTTAAATAAATCAATAATGTGGAGGAAAGAAGGATCAAATCGGATGACATTATAAACTCTTATCCATTTAGAAATATATAAATCACTCGAAAGACCAAGGCTTTCAACTATGCTTCTCAGTAGGTTTAAATCAATTGTGGAAATGTAGAGAAGACTCATTATGCCAACGGAAATACCTATACAATAGCATATGTGAATGGCCAGTGATGATAGGTAAGATACTCTTCATACCAGCAGAAACATATATAAGATTGCATATAATATATGGCCAGACATAACAGGAAAATACTTGCAACTTTAGCTTATGAATGCACTGATAGGATGACAACTGTCTGGCATTGAGACAAGCCTTAGAAGAAATGTATTAAATTTTAATATACCAACGAAGAGATGGGATGACAAACTTCTGTCATTGAATATATATAAACTTGGAAAGAAAGGAAATGAAAATTGAACAAACAAAGTGAAAGAAGCTCGATCTCAAGATGTATTCATGGACATCTCCAAGGAATAAAAAGTACAAGTCTTCAAGAATAGAACCATAGTCCTTAGACTGTTTTTCCCCTTTCAGTTCTGAGAATTTTTATGCTTTAATAGCCTTTACATCAAAGTTTCAAGATCCTATTTTAATGGATCTGAAATACCTAAAATAAACATAATCAAAATGGATCTTCTAGCATATATGACCCAATCTTATTATCATAAGTCGAATTTGACAGTCTTCAACATTATTTGGCATCTTGCAGGTGAAGATCATAGAATTCAAAATCTGTCAATGATGGTTCTAGCGATTTCTGCCCAAAATAAAGTGTCATTTGGTGTTGTTTCCTTATTACATGCCTCCAAAACTTGAAAGGAAGCATGATCTGTATTCCCACAATTATTATCCTTCATTTGATATCATTCCCACATGTTCTGGAATCGAAAAATCGTGATCTGGGCAGAAAGAAGGTGATTCTAGACTCTTCTGCACATTCGACAACTCATTAGTTGTGTATTTTGCCTTTTAGCCGTCGAAACTCAGAGCTTTTCGGTAGATCATTACACTGTAAATTTCACACTTAGCCGTCGAAAGATAAAATTAACTTTTGGCCTATTTTTAGAGGTGAAATCCTCATTTTATTGAATTGATATGAATTTGAGCCTTTCTCAAAACCTCTAAAACTTTAAGATTTAGAAATAACTCTTATACCTAATGATCCTCTTATCATGTGATTTGGAAATCATTAGCAAGTTATTTTTGATCGCTAACATCTGGCTCCAACTGGGATGGAGACCTCCTTGTGAGGTTTCCAAGAACCACATATCTAATGCCTTTCCAGAAAAATAAAATCTGAACTTAATGTCTAGTGTTCCATTGGGCACGGAGTCAGTATTCCATTGGGTATGGACTCAGCCATTTCTGAAAGTTTTTCATGACCTGTATAAATGATCTTTGTACATCTTGTAGACTACCTTTATTCACACAAAGTGACTGCTGCATCTCCTGCAAGTGAAAAAAAAGAAATTCTCAAGCAGCGAGTTTATTTCCTACTCTCCTCTACCCTAACCAGCTTTGCAATTTGGTTAGGTAAAGACTGATTTCCATAGCAGCCATCCAAGCAATTTTAATACTGAAATATTTTCATCATTCACACTGATCAATAACCAATGTTTGAAATGTAACAACAATGATAAAAAGTCATTCACAAAACCAAATTCACCAAGAAACATGTGCAAGCTAAAAAAATTTGAAAATTTTCAAGTTTTCTGAAATGTATGATTCTATGAAGGTTTCCACTTGATCTTTGAAACTGAAATCAGAAACCTCCCGATCTTTGGGAAACAATTGCATCTCTATGATTGCTTCTCTGTTAGAAGATTGATTACCTTTTTGTTCTTTTGTGATTACCTTGTGATCATCAAACACTATGACCTCCTCTTCAGAATAGTATTTAGAGTATGATGATAGAGCAGTGTTTGAATGAAAAAGATTATGATCAACTCTAAAAATGTGATTGTATATACAATCATTAGTTATCATAGGTTCAACATGATTTGTAAACTGATCATAAATTTTACATGAATACCTATCTCTGGAATGCTCTGCCAATGTTGAAGAATCTGATTCACAATCCGAGATAATTTTATTTGCTTGTTGTTGTTCTAAAACCACCTCATAGTCATTACCTTCCTGCTCAGATTATGAACTATATTAACATTCTATTGGCTCAATTTTTTTTAGATTTTCAAAATCAGCCTGCTTTCGGATCCTCCTGGAAGCATAAATATTTTCCTCCACCTCTAGAGCATCTTCAAACAAACTACTTAATGATGAATATTTCCTTTCTAGCAAAAGAAGGGAAAGTTTTGAATGAAATCTCATAACATATTGTATCATAGAAGTTGTCTTTGTAGGCCTGATCTCCAAAGGCATACCATGGTAGATGCTGCAAAATATTCGATTGAAAACAACCAAAGTTTCATTTTATTCTCTTTTTAAAGCATAGAAATCAGCAAGGTAAGAATTTGTTGATTTGTTCTTACCCCAATACTTCATAAAAACATTGGAGAACTCAATCTAAGAACTAATAGAATCATCTCTCAGACCCTTAAACCATAAAGCAACATCTCTAATCAAAGATTTAGAGAAAAATATCATGATCACATCTTCATGAGCAATCTGAAAATGATCAACAAAATCCAAAAAGGATTCCAAGTGCCTCTCAGCTGAAGATTTATTTTTTCCAGAAAACCAAGGGAGATATTCATAACAATCAACAAGATAAGGATGAAGAAGTGAAGGAAACTTTAAAGGCTTAAAAATATTCATCCTGATTTTAATATGAAAGGTTGTAGGTTGATTATGAGGGATATGAAGTTGTTGACAAGGTTTAGAAATAATGGCAAGAGGAGTTGAAATCTGACAGGGTTTTGAATCAATTTTAATTTCTTCAAGATCACATGGTTTATCAAAATCAGGAAATATTGAATTGGAGAATTCATTTTTAAGAATGGATGGTGATGAGGATATTGAATCAACCTCTAGAATATAGGGTTGTAGGATCTCCTCTTCTAATTTTGGGTATATACAAGAGGGATGATGATTTTTTGAATATACAAAACATAAAATAATTCTCTTTACATGCAAAGGAAAAAGCATGAAGGAGTTAATAAAGAACATTAACAATTCATGAAGTAGACTCATAAATTGATACCTTGATTTAGAATCCAGCCTCTTCATCTTCTACCAACTGGATCCTCCCCAATGGAGTCTTGAATGTGGAGTCGTCAGGAAAATGATTACAATCACAATTTATGTCTATCTCTTGTCTTCCATCAAGAATCAGATCTATGTTGTTCTCATAGGGAAACTTTGTTTTCATTTTTGTTCCCTGGCAACAACGCCATTTTGTTATCACTACAAGAAATCACTCCCTGATTGTAAACGGTGTAATCTTGGTAACTTAAATAAATCAATAACGTGGAGGAAAGAAGGATCAAATTTGATGACATTATAAACTCTTATCCATTTAGAAATATATAAATCACTCGAAAGACTGAGGCTTTCAACTATGTTGCTCAGTAGGTTTAAATCAATTTGTGGAAATGTGGAGAAGACTCATTATGCTAACGAAAATACCTATACAATAGCATATGTGAATGGCCAGTGATGATAGGTAAGATACTCTTCATACCAACATAAACATAGATAAGATTACATATAATATATGACCAGACATAACAGGAAAATACTTGCATCTTTAGCTTATGAATGCATTGATAGGATGACAGTTATTTGGCATTGGGACAAACCTTAGAAGCAATGTATTAAAATTTAATTTACCAATGAAGATATGGGATGACAACCTTCTGTCATTGAATATATATAAACTTGGAAAGAAAGGAAATGAAAACTGAACAAACAAAGTGAAAGAAGCTCGATTTCAAGATGTGCTCATGGACATATCCAAGGAATACAAAGTACAAGTCTTCAAGAATAGAACCACAGTCCTTAGACTGTTTTCCCCCCTTCAGTTCTGAGAATTCTTATGCTTTAATAGCCTTTACATCAAAGTTTCAAGATCCTATTTTAATGGATCTGAAATACCTAAATTAAACATAATCAAAATGGATCTTCTAGCATATATGATCCAATCTTATTATCATAAGTCGAATTTGACAGTCTTCAGCATTATTTGGCATCTTGCAGGTGAAGATCACATAATTCAAAATCTGTCAATAATGGTTCCAATGATTTCTACCTAAAATAAAGTGTCATTTGGTGTTGTTTCCTTATCACATGCCTCCAGAACTTGAAAGGGATCATGATCTGTATTCCCACAATTATTATCCTTCATTTGATATCATTCCCACATGTTCTGGAATCGGAAAATCATGATATGGGCAGAAAGAAGGTGATTCTGGACTCTTTTGCACATTTGGTGGCTCATTAGTCATGTATTTTGCCTTTTAGCCGCTGAAAGTCAGTTTTTGGGCAGCTCATTACACTGTAAATTTCACACTTAGACGTCGAAAGCTAAAATTAACTTTTGGCCTATTTTTAGAGGTGAAATCCTCATGTTATTGAATTGATATGAATTTGAGCCTTTCTCAACACCTCTAAAACTTTAGGATTTAGAAATAACTCTTCTACCTAATGATCCTCTTATCATGTGATTTGGAAATCATTAGAAAGTTATTTTTTATCACTAACACACATGACAAGTGAGACATATATATGATAGGTAGTGTGCATGGTATATGAAGAGTTGAAAGACAAGTTGGATTGAAATTATACATATAGAGTTGAGCACACTAGAAAAAGGAAGCATGTGAAAGGAATGCACACCCTAAAGGAGAGTGTGACATAATTTAGGTACATTGTGTGTGGTTCATGAAAATGATAATAAACTATGCACATGAAAAATGAGACGTACATGATAGGGAGTGTGCACGGTAGAGGAATATTTGAAAGGGAAGTTGGATGGAAGTTTATACATATAGAGAGTTCAAATGCACAAGAGGCATATAAGTGCATGAATATTGCATCAAGAGTGTTTCATTAGGGAAGTTAATGCAATGTACATATAAGGTGAAGTGTTAGACACAAGGAGAGTAAGACCATTATCACCATTATGGTGCATAGTCCAAGAAGGAAACACATTGCAGGATTTTACAATGATTATGTTGGCGGAGGAAAGTGAAGAGTCAATGAGGGAGATGAAAAGTTGTATTGGTAGGGAATAAATAGGATGGTATCCAAGAGGAATGGTTTAATTAGTCCATATTGATAGATGATTGTATAGTTGGTAGATAGTTAATTGAGGGACATACTATACACTAAGGCACACATGTAAATGTATATTTGTATCAACACTTGCTTAATAATAATGAGTAGATATAATGCACTTGATACAACTAAAAAAGTGAGGGTTAAAACCTAGGCCTATGGGTTATGGGCCCATTACGTTTCCACTACGCCACTCTAATGTTCTCTCTATTATATTTAATGTGATTTAAAGCTAACAAAAAAGGAATCTAAATTCTTTCAATTATACAATATAAATGAAACAAAAATAGAAAAATGCAAGCCAACCAAGTAGGGAAATAAATTTTGAACACATAGATGATTAACATGAAAATAAATGAAATGAAACATTGCATTAACTCATTGGAAAATAAGTTAGTGCATCAACTAAATCGATGTCAAAAGTGTCCTATAGTTTACTCATATGGTCGATGGATTATAGTAATGAAAGTCTCCATAATTTATTCATGGTTATCTTTTTCCATCTTCCATCTCCTCAGTTCACCTCTCTTCATTTTGATTCCCATGAGTTGTATTGAAGCTGCTATCACCAAATGACTTTACTGGCAAGATATATATGCAAGCATAAAATCTCTATAGATAATACAGTAATCGTGGTTTTTCACTTTTTCAAAAAAGTGACCCATCACAACCATGTTGCCAATTTGGTATGAGTAATCTCCATCTTGATATAGTCACACCATATTGATTTTTATTTATGTGCATCACAAAAGATAGTATACCACTTTCTCTTTATTTCATCGAGGTGCAATGGCAACAAATAAACCACCTGCAACCACAATTCAAAATATTAATCGATGACTTCTTATTTAAGTTTGAGAATTTGAACATTAAGTTTAAGAGGCCAAACAAAAACACCATTAATCTATAATGAGCCCATTAATCAAGTCACATACCTTCCCTAACAACATCTAAAACTCGATCATGATCCAATATTCAATGTTCATATCTTACCATGTCAGAATTGGAAGTGGTCCCTTTGGATTAAGAGGGTCATATTTCCATTGTTTCACATATACATAATTTTCAGATTGATCAAGTGCACATCCCTCTACACCAATGAAAAATCCACAAAAGCATGTGTAATTTCTTGATGGAAAATATGTCACTCATGCCTTTACTTCAAACAAAGTGTAATTCCCTCATGCCAGGTATAGTTTCACAATACCAAGGCATGAATGTATTCACATCACCAAGTGAAATACGATTCCAAAATAACATGCATCATAAACGTCAGATGTAAGTTTTATATTGAATGTGTGTTTCCAAGTATGTTGATAATTTGATTTTCAATTTTCACACCGTAGTCTCTTACCTACACACTAGCCTTGCCTATTTGTGACCTTCATGGCCTAAATGCAATTTGCACTAGCCAACTACTTAGTAGATTATTTGAGTTAGACTACATAATGACTCATTTGGTACCTCCTAAGTGCTCATTTCACACAAGCACCGACAATTGGGTTGTTATATTCTTTGCAGTGAAAGAACAGTCATATGATTGTCTAGTCTAGGTGGATCGACCGGGTGACAAGTCAACCTACAAGTTATGTCAAATCGATGGTTAAGTTGAAGTCAAAGTGATTGATGGGAATTCGAAAGGTTATCCGACATGAGGTGATCCAGATTTATGAGTGGAACGAAATGAATAACATATTGAATACCATAACACAAAGATATGAAGAAAAACAACATATATCCAGTGAACAATAACTTCTATTGAATCAATAAAATAGGTTGAAATTGTAAAATTGCAGAGATGAAATAAATTTCTCTAATGGTGGTAGCTATCTCTGAGAAGAGATGTGGCTGCTACACGCATCCATCTAAGAATAATTATTACAATGAGGCTCCATAGGCCTTTTTAACATTACTGATGAATTTCAAAACCCTATACATCCAAAAACCTAACCCTAGGAGATGAAACACCAAAAGTTATGTGGGCCCTGATGGGTAAGTTGGTACCTCAACTTCCCAGGGTTGTAATGTTTACATACGACCTCCATTTTAGGTGTGGGATAGCCCATTGGAAAGATATTTTCGAGAAATGCAAATTATGTTGTCAAATTCTGACTCTGTCTACAGTTTGAATGTGACAAGCCAAAAAAACACTGTTTAGGGCCCCCTAAACGACCTTGGAAGTACAAAACGATGTACTAACATGAAAAATTCCAAAATAAGCGAGTTGGTTTAGATGGGTGACCACCAATATCGACCTCGAACCTGTGTAGGGCTTCAGACAACCCTGGAAGTGTAGAACCCACAATTTCAAAGAAGTACAGAAGAACATGTTGAACTAAAAACTGTCAAGAGGAGTCAGTTGGAATAGGTGGGTGGCCATCAATATCCACCTAGATCAGTCCTCCCCACTTACGAAGAAATGGTATCCATTGTGTTGAGTGCCCCCATGAGGTGAGGAAACTTCTTTTGAATTTGGCCCTAGGTGAGACACTTTCCTTGATATAGGAGTTTCTCTGCCTTGACAACCCGATAAAGATGGATCCTTTGTTGGCGAGTGCCCTTGACCTGTGTGTCCACTATTTGATCAGCGGATGCATGTTTCATGTAGTTAGGGTTGAGCTATGTTGGTATCAACTATTCTACGATCTCTAAGGTGTCCAGTAATGGTGGAAAATATGGCCTAAGGAGGTACACATTGAACACTAGGTGCAATCGAAGGAAGCGTGGAGTGTTTAGCTCAAAAGAATTGCTACCCACATCTTTGGTGATAGTGTAAATCCCATAGCGAATTAGGAAGAGCTTCCAATGGGGCCCTGTAAGGTGCTCTTTCTACAAATGTAACCAGACTTTGTCTCCCACCTAAAAATGGTGCAATACCCAGTGTTGATCATGGCGCTACTTATACTTAGCATTGGCTTTCTACAAAATCTCATAGACCTGTTGGCGAATGTGATGAATCCTCTCAATGAATCTGGTGGCTTTGTCAGCCTCAGATTGAACATGGGAAGACTTTTCCTGTGTATTTGCAAGAGTTAGTGCAACATCAATGGGACCCAAGCATTGGAATCCCAGCCCCACCTGAAATGGGATATGGTCGGTGGAGCTATAGAGAGCCCTGTTGTAGTTGTGTTGAACATAGGTAAGACTCTCATCCCATGTATGCAGATACTTATAATTGTACATGCACAATATGTGCACAATCATTCGATTGAATACCTTTGTCTAGCCATTGGTTTGGGCATGCAAAGCAGTGGATTTAGTGAGCTTGGTGTCCAAGAATGACTAGAAACTTGACCAAAATGCATTGAGGAACCTGCATTCTTGATCTGAGGTGATGGTCTATGGTATCCCAAAATGGACCCACACCCTTTTGAAGAATATCTTAGTAGTATATGTCATTGTGATTCTCTTCTTGCAAGCTATGATAATGGCCATCTTCGAAAACTGATCAACCACCACAAATACACAATCATTGTCTTGCTTGGTGGACGAAAGGCCAGACATGTGATCCATAGAGATGGATTCCCAAGGCCTTTCGGGAGTAGGAAGAGGGGTTTATTAGCCTTACTTCTTTATGGTTGGATTGGAAATGGCATGGGAAGTGCAAGATATGATATACTTGCTGACGTCTTATCAGATTTTTGGCCAATAATTTTTTTTCTAGAGAATGACCATAGTTTTCTCCATGCCAAAATGTCCTTCCATCCGACTGTATTGAGCCTCCCAAATCAAATTTGAATGCTCTCTTGTGGGAACACAAAGGTGGCCTAGATGGCACAAAAATCCATCCTGGATGTGAAAATTGGTGATATTTGCTCATGTACCCAAGAGATGATAGGTGGTGGTGAAGTCAGGGTCACGTTGATAAAGGTGGGGCCACTTAGATGTCTCATGCCCACAAGAATGGAACATTGTGGTGAGTGAATCAACGAGAGGGAGATTGAGGAAGTCAACGACACGATTTGTTCTCCCTATTTTATACTTTATGTTGAGATGGAACTGTTGTAGGTATGTGGAACAATTTTTATGGCGGTCTTTCTGTAACTTCCTCTGTGTCTATATGAACTTCAGAGGCTTGTGATCAATTTGGATGATTGTGTCCTTTCCCATAATGTAATGTTTCCATTGACGAAAAGATTTCCCAATATAATACATTTCTTTGTCATAGGTGGGGTATTTCTAGACATTATCTGAGAGTGTCTCACTATGGTATGCTTATGGATGATCATGTTGAGTGAGAACTATGCCTACAACATGGTCAGAGGCATAAGTCTCAATCTCGAATGGTTGTTGCAGATCGGGAAAGGAGAGTATTAGAGCTGAGCACAAGCGATGCTTTATATCATCAAATGCTTGTTGTTGTGCCTGAATCCATGCAAAATTTTCTTTGCCACCTCCCTTGATTACTTGGATGAGGGCCCATGAAATATGGGAGAATCCCAACATGAACCTTCAGTAGAAATTGGTAATTCCCAAGAATCTATGAAGCTCAGTTAGTGTGTTTGGGGTTGGCTAGTCATGAATGAATCGGATCTTAGTTGGATCCATATGTATGCCATGCTCATCAACAATGTAGCCCAAGTATTGGACTCTGTTCATGCCAAAGGAGCATTTTTCCAAGTTGGCATATAGCTTGTGTTGTCACAGAGTGCCCAAAACCTATTGAATATGTTGCATGTGCTCCTCCCAAGTTCTGCTAAAGATGAGGATGTCATCCATATATACCAGCACAAAAGAGTTGATGAAGGGTCTCAATACATCATCCATCAATCTCATGAAATTTATTGGTGCATTTGTGAAGCCAAAGGGTATGACCATCCATTCGAAGAGACCTTCTTGATTTGAAAGTTGTCTTCCATACATCAATTGGTTTGATGGGAACCTGGAAGTAGCCAGACTTTAGGTCAATCTTGCTGAATAAATTTTCCCCCTTGATTTGGTCAAGAAGGTCATCAATTCAGAGAATTGGGTACCAGTTCCTGACTATGATTTTGTTTAATGTTGTGTAATCAATGTGGAGCCTCCAAGTCTTGTATTTCTTTTGCACTAACACAATCAAGCTTCTGCAAGGGGAGGAGTTGGGTCGTATGTGCCCCTTTTGAAGAAACTCTTGGATTTGGCTCTTGATTTATTCATTTTCCATCAGTGAGAGACGATAGATTGGTCCATTAGAAAATGATGCACCGGGGGTTAGATCAATTGGATGCTTGACTTGGCAGTATGGAGGTACCTCGGTGGGTGAGGATAAGATGTCTATGTACTCTTCCATGATCCCGTCCACTTGATTCTGTTGGAAAGAGAGGCTTTGTGTAGAGGTCATAGATGTGGCAACAAACTTCTTCTTACTGCGATCACAGATCACAAAGAAGATGAACTTCTCGGTATGTGAAATGACCTTACTGCATTTCTTAGCAGATATTGAAGAAATAGAGGTAAGCAACGCTACCTATGGTATCCTATACAATTGTCTACCCAAAGTAATAATAACACTGTAGGGTCTAGACTCATACACATCATGTCGCTTCCACAAATATGGTTGGCCTAAAATAAATTCACAAACTTCAAGGGGAGAAATATCACACAATACCTCATCTTTGAAGGGCTTGATGTTGTAAGGAAGATGACATTGTTGGTTGACGCGAAGATATTGTCCTTAGCAAAGCTAGCCGATGGTGTAGAGCTATGAGTGCGGTGTTATCAATAGGTCCAACCACTTGATTACCTCTGTTGAAATCAGGTTCTTCTGACTGCCTCGACTATCGACAACGAAATGCAGTGGATTCCCCTTTACCCACATATGTGAGTGAAAGAGGTGTTCCCATTTCTCTGGTTCTTCTGGTTCTCTTGGCTGGACTTTGGTGGTAGCAACAGTGGCACTGGGTTCAGCATCAATGATCTGCTTCCCATTTTCTGGATTTGATTCAGAGTCAAAATCTACCTTTGATTCGAAATATTTCATCTCAGCCACCAGTGAATGCTTGGAGCAACATTATTCGGTGTTGTGCCAAGGGATTTTATGGTATGCACACCACTTTCTCATGTCCTTCTTCAACTTCTCATTACCCTTCTTGGGTTGTGGCTTGGACTAGTTGCCCTGAGAGCGACCATATTTTCTTTGTCCCTTGTTTGGTGAGTTGGGGTCATCTTTTCCTTGCTTCAACTGTAAGGAATTTGCAGATCCAAACTCTTGCCTCTTCTGCTTAAATTTATGCTCGATCTTGACAACATATCTATAATTCGCACCTAATGATGCGATGTCCAGAAAATCCATTTCTATTTGTATGTATCTGTGAAGAAAACCATGGTATTTTAGCACCATATGACATTCAAAGTATTTGATACCCAATTTGGTCTGCATAGTATGGAAAATGTTGGTGAAATCTTGTATTATCTGGTCCCTTTCTTGACGTAGCGTGGTCCATCTTGAGCACTGATCCTCATAGCTTCCAAAATGGTAGTATTGTTCTTTAATGGCATCCCTGAATGGGAGAAATCAAGAGAAGGGAAAGGAGTATGATTCAACTTTGTCTTGCATATTTGGTATTATTGAACATCTCAGGTGAAGACTCTGCAAAGAAGCTATGAGACAATTTGGGGAGATTGTACCAATCAAAATCTATGGTAAATATTTTTTCCTTCAGAAGAAACTGTATATTTTGAGGATGAGTGAATATGGGATCTTATTAATAGAACACCTGAATGTATTTAATACTATAATAAACATGTTATTGTCTATGGATATTAAAATCATCGAGGGGGAGAAATGTATTATCATTTTGTGTTATTTTACAAAATCTTGGGATAGATTAGTCGTGGCTATAGGGAGTAATTAGACCACATTAATTCTTGAATAAGTGGTTGCATCTATGCTATTAGAAGAAATGAGATATAAAAAAAGGAAGGATCAACCAAATATGCCTTGATGGTGAGAGGTTGATTGGTCGACGAAGACAAGGGAAAATTCTCTGGTAGAAAGTTTAATTCAAAGAGTAGATATAAATCCTTGGTTCAATCGATGAGAAATTGTTGGAAATGAAATATATATGGGAAATACAAGAGAGACTGCAAGTCTAATGATACTAAGATTAGTCCAATATCCAACAAGAATTAGTTGACTGAGAGAAAGACTACTTTGGATAAAGGAGGCAATGTGTATCTGGCGTCGATTAATACATAGTGACCATATCATGATGTTTGGTTGATTGAATCAAGTGCATCCTTCCATATGAAACCTCATAGAGAATGGTTCTATGAATATGAAAGATATGAAAGGGGAGATGTATTCTTGGGGGATGACTCGACAAACAAAAATTTTGGGCAAGGAAGACTCTGACTCATACTAAAATATGGGAGGAGCAAGACCCATCCAGGTGTGATACATATTCTGATTTTGTAAATAAATATAATATTTTTCATCAAAATGAGTGATGCAGGTGTGCACACTTTATTTCAGAAGGATACGTATAAAATTGTAAGGGGAGCGATGGTATTAATGAAAGGAATTTGAATTGGATCCCTTTACAAGTTGTTATGGAATGCCCACTCGATTGGATGAAACAACATTGTTGTTCCTAAAGTTAACTCAACTTCAACTCAACTTGGGTTGAGTCGATACAAAATGACTCATTTTTTCTTCATCAACTCAACCCAACCATGTTATGGCACCAAATAATGGGACCTATTAGCGAAAAAGGACTTTGATCTATGCACAAAAAAGGTATGGTTGAAGGTTTTCCTGATTGTAATTTTGAAGTCGATTTTTGTGAACATTTCATATATGGAAAATAAGATCGGTTGAGATTCCCATCTGGAGCTACAAGGGAAAAATTGGTTATGGAATTGATACATAGTGATGTGTTTTGGCACGTACTGGTCCCTTCACTCGAATGATTTTTATATTATGTTTCCTCCATAGATGATTTTTCTAGGAATACATGGCTATATTTCATGAGGAAGAAATGCAATGTTTTCGAGAAATTCAAAGAGTTTAAATCTCTAGTGGAAAACCAAATAAGAAGATCAAGGTTCTAAGAACTAACAATGGAGGTGAATTCTATGGAAAGGATTTTGAGCAGTTTTGTAAGCAATGTGGCATAACACACCAAAATACCACACCATATACCCCATAACAAAATGGAGTTGTTTAAAGAATGAACCAGGCGTTGATGGATAAGGAAAGGAGCATGCTCGACGATGTTGGGATCGTATAAGAATTTTGGGTAGGGGTAATTAACGCTGCAAACTATTTGGTAAATCGGTCTCCTTCATTAGTGCTAGTCGACTTGACTCCACATGAGGTATGGTTTGGTAAGAATCCTTCACTTTCACATCTCATAGTCTTTGGGTGTGATGCATTTATGCATATTCCAAGAAAAAGAGGAACAAGATGGATACTAAGGAAATTAAGTGTATTTTCATCGACAACAAGGATGGAATGAAAGGATGTAAGCTATGGGATTCGTTGTTAAGGAAAATAGTGTATGGTAGATATGTGTTCTTCAATAAAGTCATGGGAACTTCCAAGTCTGAAGAGGTTAAAATGGTGAAGGAACCAAAGAAGTTAGTGTTTGAATCGAGGAACAAAGAACATCATTTAGATGAGTCGATTGAATTCGATAAAGAGGTAGAACAACCAAATACATTTGTAAGGGTGTATGAATGAGTAAGGAAACCAACTGAAAGGCATAATTCACATTATTTTCTTTCTACATTTGCATTATTTTCCACTGACGAGGTGCCCAAGTTGGTCAAGGAGGCAATTGAATTGATGGAGGGTAAAGTATGGAATGATACCGTGGTCAAATAAATGGAATCCTTGCACAATAATGAGGTATGCGATTTGGTAGAGCTACCTAATGGAAGGAAACTCATTATTAGCAAATTGGTGTTCAAGAAAAATATGAACACAACAGGTCAAGTTGATAAATTCAAAGCTTGAATAGTAGTGAAAGGACATTCCCAAGTCGAGGGAGTTAACTTTGATGAGATTGTTTCCCTTGTTGCAAAATTATCTTCCATTAGACTACTATGTCTCTGGCTGAAACATTTGATCTTGAAATAGAACAAATGGATGTAAAGACATCATTCCTACATGGGGACCTAGAAGAATAAATCTACATCAAACAACCTAAAGGATTTGTAGTAAAGGACTAGAAAGAGTTGGTGTGCAAGTTGAAAATATCCCTTTATGGTCTAAATCAATTGCTAAGGATGTGGTATCAAAATTTTGACACATACATCCTTAGTTTGATATTTTTGAGAAGAAAGGTTGATCACTATGTATATTCCAAGGAAGAAGGAGGTCATTTCATATATGTAGCTTTGTATGTCAATGACATATTGTTGGTCAAAAACAACATGGATGTAATAAAGGAGGTGAAGATGCATTTGTCCTCCAATTTCACCATGAAGCATGTCAGTGTAGAGAAATTCATTTTGGGAATGGATATAAAGAGAGATCGGGTAGTTAGAAAGCTTTGTTTAAATTAGAGAAAGTATATTGAAACAGTCTTGAATTATTTCAACATGTAGGATTGTAAATCGAACAAGGTACAAAATCCTATGGGAGAAAACATAGTTAATGAATAGTGTCCAAATACACGGGAAGAAATGGAGGACATGGCACATGTTCCCTATGTTATTGTCATTGGTAGTATGATGTATGTGATGGTTTGCACTCGACCAAACATTTCTCATGTAGTGGAAGTACTGAGTAGATACATTTTGACACATGGAAAAGAGAATTGGAACATTGTCAAGAGAGTGTTTAGGTATTTGCATGGCACAACAAAATATGTTATCTTCTACCAAAGGAAACCTGAAAGTGACAGGGAAGTAAATGTACATGGATTTGTCAACGTCGACTAGGCTGGAGATTTGGATCGATGAAGGTCGACCAATGGATATGTGTACAAGATGTTTGGTGGAGCAATCAACTAGATGAGTAAGCAATAATTGGTCATAGCCTTGTCGAAAATACAAGTTGAATACATGGTAGCTAGTCATGCAAAAAAAAAAGTTGTATGGTTTCATCGATTGTGCTCGTGGATTAGGTTTGAGTAGAAAGAGATGAATATAAAATATGAAAGTCAAAGTGCAATATTCCTGGCAAAGAACCCAACTTACCATTCTACGATGAATCATATTGATGTACAATGTCATTTCATGAGAGACATGGTGGAAAACAAGAAGGTGCTTCTAGAGAAAGTAGAGACTTTGAAAAACATAGAAAACTCTTTCACCAAGTCTGTGAGTGTTGTGAAGTTCTCTTGGTGTAGAGAGGCGATGGGCATTGCTTCCCTAGGTATATGAACAGAAGTTTAGGTTCTTTGATATCAATAAATAAAACAACAAGTGGGAGAATGTTAGGTTGTTATATTCTTTGCAGTTAAAGAACAATCATTTGAATATCTAGTCGAGGTGGATTAAGTAGGTGATAAGTTGATTGATGAGTTAATTCGAGTTGATGGTTAAGTCTAGGTTGAAGTGATCGACTCAAAATTTGAAGTATTGTTGGATTACTTAGAGGGGGGGGTGAATCAGTAATAGCGTAATTATAATCATTTTTCTTCAAATGCTATATCAATGTAGAATTATTATCCAATAATAAGAATTAAGAAATAAACAATCACACACATACACAGTATACCAGTGTTTTACATGGAAACCCAAATTGGGAGAAAACTACAGAATTCTTTTTCTTATATGTCTTGAAGAATTACATTCATTGGAAGCACCGACTTCCTTTGTTTTCCAACTACAACTAGAAGGAGGCTCCAACCCCCTAGTTTCTCAGGCTACAACCTAAGGGAAGCTCCAACTCCCCAATTCTCTGGCTACAACTAGAAGGAGGCTATAACCCCCTATGTTCTCCAGCTACAATCGGAAGGTGGATACAACCACCTATCCTTGCCCCATACTGCCACCCTGAAGTAGAAGTAGAATGATGGAACCACTGTCACACTATCACTGTGAGATATACCGTTGTAAACCTGTACCAATAAATCTGAACCATGCATCAACCTTGCATCGACCTGTACCTCAACCTGTACCATAAACAAGTGCATCCAACCATGTACCAATTATGTACCAATCATGTGTCAACTAATCATCAACTATGATTCATCAATATGTACCAACATCATCAACTATACACCTCATGTACGTGCCAACTCATCAACTACTTGTCTCAACCATGTACCTCAACCAAAATCCCTCATCAATTTCATCATCCAAATCTGATTTGTAGCTCTGTAATAGACCTGGCATATATGATCACATTCCTTTCTGAATTTTGGCTTATTCTAGAGAGCAACCTTGTAGAGTGTTCCCCGCACGAAATATTCGTTGTATTGATCTGAAACTTAGAAAGCACCATCAAAAGAATTTATCCTTCCTTGCATTTTGGCCTTCTTTTCTTCACCTTCCCTCAGAAATTCGGCTTAGATATCCTTGGTTACCTTAGACACCTATAGATATTCAATATGCTCAAGTGTGATTGAAATGAGAGAGCCTTTCCTCTTATATATACTCTCCAAGTAACTTCCTTAAAAACATATTTTAGGTCACTTGGCCCACTTTCCTTATTTTAGGGTTAACCCACTTCTAATTTCTCCATTAAATTTATTATTGAAATAATTTACTTTGTATTCACTTTGAATTATAATACACTCATCACTTCACTTTATTATTTACCTTTTAAAATATCTTAAACCACTTTGACTAATTTGACCTTTTGGGGCTTCTAGATGACATATGAGGGTCCTCCAACTTTGTAAGGCCATTACTCTCAAACTGTGAGGAGTTATGTGACATTCCACATACCACCATAAATGGAATGACATGTACTATCCATTTAGAATAGTATTACCTTCAAATATAGAAAAAAAATAATACTGTTATCCATCAAACAAACTTGGGTCCATTACCCAAACTTGAGTTCTCCAACTTCACATGGTCATAACTCTCTAACCATGAGTATTTATCTGATGTTCTACATACCACTGGAAATGGAATGACACGAACTATCCATATAGGATAGTTTCCTTGAAAAATTCACTATCCTTCATCTCATTATTCCACAATTAAGCATGGGTTCTCTTACTCCACAAAGTGTCTTCCCGTGAGGGATTTCACCATAAGGGGAACACTTTGGAGTTCATCCATATTTACTTCTTATCAACCATGAAAAAACAATAATGAATCATATTTACATCAAAAAATCTTGGGTCCATTACCCAAACCTTTGTGCTATGGGGATTTCTTCAAGGGTTGACATCAATGACAACCAACCTTAATAAACAATCTCCCCCTTTGGCATTGATGGCAACACTCTGATACAATACTAAAATCATATCACTCATGCTCCCCTTAAAACCATGCCTATGTCCTCTGCATCTAATAAATCTATCTTTGTCCTCTGCATTTGATAAATCTCTCCCCCTTTGACATCAATGAAAAATGTATCTTTCCATCCAGGGTTTCTCCCCCTGACTGAACTATCCTCTTATGGTGCTTCCTCATGTACATCTAAGACATATAAGATAATCATTCAAAAAACATTCATTTTGGAGTAGAAATAACTCCAAGTCTTTGACGAAGATTGTTGATTAAGGTTGGTTGTAATTGATGTCAACCCTTGAAGAAATCCCCATAGGATAAAGGTTTGGGTAATGGACCCAATATTGTTTGATGTAACTATGAATCATTATTGTTTTTTCATGGTTTATAAGAAGTAAATATGGATGAACTCCAAAGTGGTCCCCTTATGGTGAAATCTCTCACGGGAAGACGTTTTGCGGAGTAAGAGAACCCACGCTTAATTGTGGAATAATGAGATGAAGGATAGTGAATTTGTCAGGGAAACTATCCTATATGGATAATTCTTGTCATTCCATTTCTGGTGGTATGTGGAACGTAACATAACTCCTCACAGTTAGAGAGTTATGGCCATGAGAAGTTGGAGACCCCAGGTTTGGGTAATGGACCCAAGTTTGTTTGATGGGTAATGGTATGATTTAAGATATATTTTCAGATAATACTATTCTATATGGATATTACATGTCATTCCATTTCTGGTGGTATTTGGAACATCACATAACTCCTCATGGTTTGAGAGTTATGGCCTTACAAAGTTGGAGGACTCATCTAGAAGCCCCAAAAAGTCAAAGTAGTCAAAGTGGTTTAAGAGATTTTTAAAGGATAAATAATAAAGTGAAGTGATGAGTGTATTATAATTCAAATTGAATACAAAATAAATTATCAATAATAATTTTAATGGATAAATTAGAAGTGGGTTAACCCTAAAATAAGGAAAGTCGACCAAGTGACCTAGAAGATGTTTTTAAGGAAGCTATTTGGAGAGGATAAATAAGAGGCAAGGCTCTATCATTTAACACACACTTGAGCATATTGAATATCTATAGGTGTCTGAGGTAACCAAGGATATCCAAACCATAATTCTAAGTGAAGGTGAATAAAAGAAGGTTGAAATGCAAGGAAGGAGAAATTCTTTTGATGGTGCTTTCTAAGGTATGTTATTTACAACTCATCTCACCATTTTTGCTATAAAATATTTTCTATAATGATTTAGATCGTGAAATTTATATGACATTGAGAATACATATCCAAGTATCTGTGGTAAAAAATTCATCTTGTGGGTCGTTGTATTTTGGGATTTACACTCTGTGGAAAATAGGGTTTGTGGCTAGTCCTGAAACTAGTCAAAAACATGTGTTTCGGGTAAAAACATCGTAACTTCTTCATAACATATCCAAATTTAGTGAGAAAAAATGTTTTGGTTAGGGTACAGTATATAGTATTCTATGTAATAGTTTCAGATTAATTTAGCAAATATTCGATGCGGGGAACGCTCTACAAGGTCGCTCTCTAGAATAATCCAGAATTCAGCAAGGTGTGTCAGTTTTGTTATAACTCCTTTTCTAAGAGGTTCCAAGTAGTGAAAATTGGAGGAATTGCATAAAACACACTGAAGAAAATTGTGCATCAGTTTCATATCTTTATACATTACAGGTACAAAGTTGTGATTACTTCAATTTAGGGTTGTTGACTATTCCAAAACTAGGCATGTGAGACTAAAGAAAAGTTTGATGAAAATGATAGCCTCTTATTGTTAAAGTTAAGGAAGGTTTGCAGGAATGTGATCATATACACCAGGTCTATTACAGAGCTACAAATCATATTTGGATGATGAAATTGATGAGGGATTTTGGTTGAGTTACATGTTGAGTACATGGTTGAGACAAGTAGTTGATGAGTTGTCACATACATGAGGTGTATAGTTGATGATGTTGGTTGATGAGTAGTTGAAACATGATTGGTACATACTTGGTACATGGTTGGATGCACTTGTTTATGGTACAGGTTGGTGCATGGTTGATGCACATGTTTATGGTACAAGTTGATTACAGGTTGAAGTACAGGTTGATGCATGGTTTAGATTTATTGGTACAGATTTACAGTGGTATATTTCACAGTGATAGTGTGACAGTGGTTCCATCATTCTACTTCTACTTTAGGGTGGTAGGATGGGGCAAGGACAGGTGGTTGTAGCCACCTTCCGGTTGTAGCTGGAGAACATAGGGGGTTGTAGCCTCCTTCTAGTTCTAGCTAGAGAATTGGGGAGTTGGAGCTTCCCTCAGGTTGTAGCCTAAGAAACTAGGGGGTTGGAGCCTCCTTCCAGTTGCAGTTGGAAAATAAAGGAAGTTGGTGCTTCCAATGAATGTAATTCTTCAAGACATATAAGAAAAATCATTCTGTGGTTTTCTCTTGATTTGGGTTTCGACGTAAAACACTAGTGTACTATGTATGTATGTATGTGATTGTTTATTTATTACTGCTCATTATTGGATAACAATTCTACATTGATATAACAATTGAAGAAAAAGGATTATAATTATGCTATTACTGGTTCCCCGCCCCGCCTCTTAGTAATCCAACAATTGGTATCAGAGAAGGTTCCTTCAGAAATCAGTTTAACCACTAAAATGTAGATCATGGAGAGTACCAACTCGTATAAAAATAGAATACCACAGTTTGATGGACAAAAGTATGTTTTTTGGAGCATAAGGATGAAGACATATATACAGGCATAGGTATTTCAAGTTTGGCAATCAATTGTAGATGGATACACAATGCCAACACTTCCACCAACAAATGACAAAGCAGTGAAACTCGGTGAGAATATTTCCAAAGCCAAAAATGCACTTTTGAATGGTTTCAGTGATACGGTATTCACCAAAGTTTCACATTGTAAATATGCTAAAGAGATTTGGGACTAGCTTCAAAATATTTATGAAGGAGATTCAAAAGTCAAAGCAACAAAGATTCAAACTTACAGAGGTCAGTTTGAACAACTAAAAATGAAGGAAGATGAAGATATCGCAGCCTACTTCTTACGAGTCGATGAAACAGTGAATGTAATCATAGGATTGAGAGAAGAAATCAAAGAATATGTAATTGTTCAAAAGGTACTAAGATCTCTTCCGATGAGATTCAACCCTAAGATATCAACACTAGAAGAAATATTAGATCTAAACTCAATAAGCATGGATGAACTGCATGGAATCTTCACAGCATATGAGCTGAGAATTGAATAGGAAAATCCAGTGTAAAAGAAGCAGCCTTCAAAGCATCCAAAATATCAAAGAAAAATAAAAAGGAACAAGAATAATATAGCAGCAGCAACGACGTCTCAGAAGATGATGAAGAAGTGGCCAACTTCGTCAAAAGACTGAACAAGGGAACCAATGGTAGGTATAGAGGTAAGCTTCCTTTAATTTGTTTTAATTTTGATGGTATTGGTCATTTTTCTAAGAAATGTCCTCATAAGAAAAAGAGAAATGATGAAGGTTACTCAAAAGGAAGACAAACATATAAAGGTAAAAGAACTACAAATAAAATTTTCAAGAAAAGATTTGGGACCAAAGAAGACATCTCATCATCAGATCAAGATGAAGTCAGTGACAGTGAAACAGGGAGAGTTCTATTCATGGCAGTAGAAGACATTGATAAAGAAGACTCCGAAGAAGAATATGAAGAAGAAATTGAAGAGGCAAAAGTTGACTTTCGAGAAGAATTAATGAGTGCCATAGAATTTATTAGAAGAGAAAAGAAGAAAAACAAGAAACTACAAGTAGAACTAGATAAGAAAAAAAAACACTTAAGAACTAGAAAAAATGATCACAAAATTGAAGGTTCAAATAGAATAAGATAAAAGAATTGAAGCAGCACTCAAAGAATAGCTAGAAGGAAACGACATGATCATTGGAAACCTGGAAGTAGAGATTGTCACACTAAGAAAGGATATTCAAAAGAAAAATATGCAGAATGGCTCAAAAGTTCTGGAGGACATTATCAACAGTCAAAAATCTCATCTTGACAAGTCAGGACTTGGATACAATCAGACGGAAAATGGATCAAGCTCCAAAACAACAGAGCAAGAAACAAATCCAAAAATCTTTGCAGAAACAATCAAAGGGGATAAAAATATATACAAGGAAGATTACAGGAACACTCCTCCACCGAGAAGATTCAGATTTCAGAATCAACAACAGATAGACAGGTCTCAAGAAGAAGAAGGATTCATAAGAGCACCTCCTTTCAGAAGATTTTCAACTACCAAGTATCAAACTATATTTTTTGGTTTATGTTATGCATGTAATAATTTTAGACATAAAGCTGTAAATTGCAGAGCTAACAACATGAACAATAACTACTTTGAGAGCCATACACAAAGGGATTATTTAATAATACCTAGTGAAACACAGAGAAGAAGTTACAATAGGTTTGAATCTTTGAGCATTGAAGTGGAATGTTACAAATGTAACAATTTTGGACACATGGCCAAAAATTGCAGAATGACAGCCCCTCCTAAAAAACCTCAACATAGTTACAAACAAGAACCTCAGAAAAAAACATGGATATGAAAGCAAGATCAGTATAGCAATGAAGAATGCATAGTCGCCCTACAAGCTAAACAAAATAAACGTGGTTGGTATGTTGACAGTGGATGTTCAAAACACATGACAGGTGATAGAGACAAGTTTCTTACATTATGAAAGGAAAGAGATGGATCAGTCTCCTTCAAAAATGATGATTCAGCCAAAATCATTGGAAAAATCATAGTCCGAATTGAAAACAAGAATGAAAAGGCAGAAAATGTTCTACTAGTAGAAGATATGAAACATAATATTTTAAGTGTGAGTCAAATGTGTGACCAAGGTCATAAAATTACTTTCTATTCACAAAAGTGTGAGATAAGAAAATAAGGTTCAAGGAAATTGGTCGCTACAGCTGCAAGAACTTCAAGCAACATATATGTGTTACGTGAAATTGGAAATGAAAAGTTTTGTCTAGGAAAGGTAGATGAAAGTTGGCTATGGCACAAAAGAATGGGTCACATGAATTTTGATTACCTTGTCAAAGTCAGCAAAAGAGAAGCAGTCATAGAAATGCCCCAAATCACGAAACCAACCAACACTTTATGCAAACATTGCCAAGAAGGAAAGCAAACAAAAAACAGGTTCAAATCAAATGAATATTCAACAACAAAACCACTGGAAATTGTGCATACTGATCTAGTTGGACCAACTAAAACAAAAGGATTGAAAGGTGAGAGATACTTTATGTTATTAGTTGATGATTATACAAGAATGAATGCAGTTTGCTTTCTTAAGAACAAGTCAAAAGATTTTGAAAACTTCAAGATCTATAAGGAAATGGTTGAAAATGAGATGGATTCAAGAATCAAATGCTTAAGATCAGATAATGGAGGAGAATTCACCTCAAAGGAATTTATGGACTACTGCAACAATCATGGAATAAAAAGACAATTCTTCTTCGCTAGGATACCTCAACAGAATGGAGTTGTTGAAAGAAAGAACAGGACAATACAGGAAATGGCTCAAAAAATGATAATGGATTCAAAGTTGACAGATATTTTTTGGAGACATGAAGTGCATACAACAGTTCACATTCAAAACAGAGTAATGCTCAGAAACAACACTGATAAAACTCCCTACGAGCTATGGAAAGGAAGATTGACAAATGTGAAGCACTTCAGATTTTTTGGAAGCAAATGCTACATCAAAAGAAAAGATGGAAGAATGGAAAAGTTTGACTCTCATGTGGACAAAGGAATACTTGTTGGTTACTCAAGTACAAGGAAAGAATACAAGTGTTACAATCTAAAATTAAACAAAGTTGTGGAAAGCATCAACGTAACAATTGATGAAACAGGCAGTCCAGAATCAAAGGAAGAAGAAAACAAATCAATGGAACAACTTTTCGAAGAAGAAGATGAAAAATAAGTAGAAGAGGAAGATGAAGATGAAGCAAATTCGACAGAAGAAGAAGAGAAAGTTCAACAAGTATCTCCAAAGACACCTAGAAAATGAGTACAAAAGAATCATCCTTTAGATCAGATTATTGGAAACAAAGATGCAGGAGTTGTGACTAGAAGAAAAATCCATTCACCAGAACAAACACACCTAGCACTCTTATCTACAATTGAACCAAACTGTTTTGAAGAAGCCAATAAGGATGAATTTTGGAATAAGGTCATGGATGAAGAATTTGATCAAATAGAGAAAAATGACACTTGGGAATTGGTTCCAAGACCAATGAATAAGAATGTGATCGACACAAAATGGGTTTTCAGAAATAGATTGAATGAAGATAGACAGGTTACAAGGAACAAAGCTATATTGGTATGTAAATGATATGCATATATTGAAGGAATCGACTTTGAAGAGACATTTTCCCCAGTTGCCAGAATGGAAACAATCCTTTTGCTTTTAGCTTATGCATGCTCCAAAAATGTTAAAGTATATCAAATGGACGTAAAATCAGCTTTTCTGAATAGGGAACTTGAAGAAGAAGTCTACATTGAACAACCATAAGGATTTCAGTTGTCAGAGAACACATACTATGTGTGTAAATTAAATAAGGCAGGCAAGGTTCAGAAAAGGAAGTGCAGACAACAACCTCTATATCAAGGTAAGTCAAGGTAATATTTTATTAATTGAAGTTTATGTTGATGATATTGTTTTTGGTAGTGATGATGACAGGTTAAGCTAGAAATTTCCAAAAGACATGCAGAATGAATTTGAAATGTCGTTACTTCGAGAACTTCAGATACGTCAAAGCAACCAAGGAATTTTTATTTCTCAAACCAAGTATATTAGAGAAATTCTAAAGAGGTTCGGAATTGAAGATTGCAAACCATTTATCACTCCCATGCAAACCAGTTGTAAGTTGAGCAAAGATGATGATTTGAAGTCTACAGATCAGAGGAAATACAGGTCAATGATTGGCAGCCTACTATATGTGACAGCATCCAAACCAGATGTAATGCAGGCAATTGGACTGGTGGCACGATTTCAAGGAGCACCAAAGGAATCACATGTATTAGCAGTAAAGAGGATCTTCAGATATCTCAAAGGAACAAAAGAGTTTGGATTATGGTATCCAAAAATAAAAGATCTATCACTTATTGCCTACACAAATGCAGATTGGGTAGGTTTTATTGATGACCGACAAAGCACCAGTGGAGCAACGTTCTACTTAGGTGAGTGTTTGGTATCATGGATAAGAAAGAAACAATCATCAATATCTCTATCTACAACCGAGATAGAGTATATTGCAACAACAACATGTTGTACACAGGTTCTTTGGATGAAACAAACTTTGACAGATATACAGGTTGACTATGATGAGCCCATTCCAATATATTGTGATAATACAAGTGTCATCGGTATCTTAAAAAACTGGTGATGCACTCCAAGACGAAGCACATTCCAATCAAGTATCACTTTCTATGAGAACAAGTTGCAGAAAAGAACATCAGAGTTTAGTATGTGGGTATAAAAGAATAAGTTGCAGACATATTTAAAAAACCACTTCCACTGGAAGCCTTTGAATATCTTTGCCAAAGACTTGGAGTTATTTCTACTCCAAAATGAATGATTTTTGAATGCTTATCTTATATGTCTTAGATGTACATGAGGAAGCACCATAAGAGGACAGTTCAGTCAGGGGGAGCAGCCCCGGATGGAAAGATACCTTTGTCATTGATGACAAAGGGGGAGAGATTTATCAGATGTAGAGGACAGAGGCATGGTTCTAGGGGGAGAAGATTTATCATATGCAGAGGATAGAGGCATTGTTCCAGGGGGAGCATGAGTGATATGATTTCATTATTGCATCAGAGTGTTGCCATCAATGCTAAAGGGGGAGATTGTTGATTAAGGTTGGTTGTCATTGATGTCAACCCTTGAAGAAATCCCCATAGCACAAAGGTTTGGGTAATTGACCCAATATTGTTTGATTTAAATATGACTCATTATTTTTTTTTCATGTTTGATAAGAAGTAAATATGGATGAACTCCAAAGTGGTCCCCTTATGGTGAAATCCCTCACAGGAAGACGCTTTGCGGAGTAAGAAAACCCATGATTGATTGTGGAATAATGAGATGAAGGATAGTGAATTGGTCAGGGAAACTATCCTATATGGATAGTGTTTTTCATGCCATTTTCGATGGTATGTGTAACCTAACATAACTCCTCACAGTTAGAGAGTTATGGCCATGAGAAGTTGGAGACCTCAGGTTTGGGTAATGGACCCAAGTTTGTTTGATGGGTAACGTTATGTGTTATGATATATTTTCAGATAATAATATTCTATATGGATAGTACATGTCATTCCATTTATGTTGGTATGTGGAACATCGCATAACTCCTCACGGTTTGAGAGTTATGGCCTTACGAAGTTGGAGGACCCTCATATGTCATCTAGAAGCCCCAAAAGGTCAAAGTAGTCAAAGTGGTTTAAGAGATTTTTAAAGGATAAATAATAAAGTGAAGTGATGAGTGTATTAAAATTCAAATTGAATACACAATAAATTATTTCAATAATATTTTTAATGGAGAAATTAGAAGTGGGTTAACCCTAAAATAAGGAAAGTTGACCAAGTGACCTAGAAGATGTTTTTAAGGAAGCTACTTGGAGGGTATAAATAAGAGGCAAGGCTCTCTCATTTAACACACACTTAAGCATATTGAATATCTATAGGTATATGAGTTAACCAAAGATATCTAAACCGAAATTCTAAGTGAAGGTGAAGAAAAGAAGGCTCAAATGCAAGGAAGGATAAATTCTTTTGATGGTTTTTTCTAAGGTATGTTATTTATAGGTCATCTCACCATTTTCGATATAAATGTTTTTCTATAATGATTCAGACCGTGAAATTGTTATTCCATTGATAAAACATATCCAAGAATCTGTGGTAAAAAATTCATCATGTGGGTCGTTGGATTTTGGGAGTTACACTTCGTGGAAAATAGGGTTTGTGGCTAGTCCTGAAACTAGTCAAAAACAAGTGTTTCAGGTAAAAACATCGTAACTTCTTCATAACAGATCAAAATTTAGTGAGAACAAATGTGTTGGTTGGGGTATAGTATATAGTATTATTTGTAATAGTTTTAGATCAATTCAGAAAATATTTCGTGTGGGGCATGCTCTACAAGGTCGCTCTCTAGAATAATCTAGAATTCAGCAAGGTATGTCATTTTTTCTATAACTCCTTTTCTGAAAGGTTCCAAGTAGTGACACTCGGAGGAATTGCATAAAACAAACTGAATAACATTGTGTATCAGTTTCAGATATTTATACATTACAGGTACAAAGTTATGATTACTTCAAGTTAGGGTTTTTTACTAATCCAAAACTAGGCACGTGAGACTAAAGAAAAGTTTGATGAAAATGYTAGTCTCTTGTTGTTAAATTTAAGGAAGGTTTGCAGTAATGTGATCATATACACCAGGAGCTACAAATCATATTTGGATKATGAAATTGATGAGGGCTTTTGGTTGAGTTACATGTTGAGTACATAATTGAGACAAGTAGTTGATGAGTTGGCACATACATGAGGTGTATAGTTGATGATGTTGGTTGATGAGTAGTTGAAACATGATTGGTACATACTTGGTACATGGTTGGATGCACTTGTTTATGGTACAGGTTGATTACAGGTTGTTTGGTACAGTTGGTGCATGGTTGATGCACTTGTTTATGGTACAAGTTGATTACAGATTGAGGTACAGGTTGATGCATGGTTGATGCATGGTTCATATTTATTGGTACAGATTTACAGAGGTATATCTCACATTGATAGTGTGACAGTGGTTCCATCATTCTACTTCTACTTTAGGGTAGCAGGACAGGACAAGGACATGTGGTTGTAGCCACCTTCCGGTTGTAGCCAGAGAACATAGGGGGTTGTAGCCTCCTTCTGGTTGTAGCTAGAGAATTGGGGAGTTAGATCTTCCCTCAGGTTGTAGCCTGAAAAACTAGGGGTTGGAGCCTCCTGCCAGTTGCAGCTAGAAAACAAAGGAATTTAGTGCTTCCAATGAATGTAATTCTTCAAGACATATAAGAAAAAACATTCCATAGTTTTCTCCCGATTTGAGTTTCCACATAAAACACTAGTGTACTGTGTATGCATGTGATTGTTTATTTCTTACTGCTCATTATTGGATAATAACTCTACATTGATATAACAATTGAAGAAAAAATATTATAATTACGCTATTATTGATTCACCCCCCCTCTCAGTAATCCAACAAAGATATTCAAAGTCTTCCCATGGAAGTGGTTTTGTAAAGATGTCTGCCACTTATTCTTTTGTGCCCACATACTCAACTCTGACGTTATTTTCTGCAACTTGTTCCCATAGAAAGTGATGCTTGATTGGAATGTGCTTCGTCTTGGAGTGCATCACTGGGTTTTTTGAGATACTGATGGCACTTGTATTATCACAATATATTGGAATGGGCTCATCATACTCAACTTGTATATCTGTCAAAGTTTGTTTCATCCAAAGAACCATTGTAAAACAGTTGTTGCTGCAATATACTCTGCCTCGGCTGTAGATAGAGATATTGATGATTGTTTCTTGCTTAGCCATGATACCAAACACTCACCTAAGTAGAACGTTGCTCCACAAGTGCTTCATCGGTTATCAATACAACCTGCCCAATCTGCATCTATGTAGGAAATAAGTGATATATCTTTTCCTTTTGGATACCATAATCCAAACTCTTCTATTCCTTTGAGATATCTGAATATCCTCTTTACTGCTAATACATGTCATTCCTTTGGTGTTCCTTGAAATCGTGCCAACTATCCAACTGCTTGCATTACATCTAGTCTAGATTCTGTCACATATAGTAGGTTTCCAATCATTGACCTGTATTGCCTCTGATCTGTAGATTTTGAATCATCATATTTTCTCAACTTACAACTGGTTTGCATGGGAGTGATAATTGGTTTTGCAATCTTCCATTCCGAACCTCTTTAGCATTTCTATGATATACTTGGTTTGAGAAATATAAATTTTTTTGTTGCTTTGATGTATCTAAAGTCCCATAAAGAAGGATAGTTCTAGAAGTAACGACATTTCAAATTCATTCTGCATGTCTTTTGCAAATTTATGGCTTAACCTGTCATCATCACTGCCAAAAATAATATCATCAACACAAAATTCAATTAATAAAATATTACCTTGACTTACCTTGATGTAGAGGTTGTTGTCTGCACTTCCTTTTCTAAACCCTGTCTGCTACAGATACTTATCCAGTCTGGAGTACCATGCTCTAGGAGCCTGTTTTAGACCATACAAGGCCTTATTTAATTTACACACATAGTTTTTGTTCTCTGACAACTGAAATCCTTCTGGTTGTTCAATGTATACTTCTTCTTCAAGTTCCGCATTCAGAAAAACTGATTTTACATCCATCTGATATACTTTAACATTTTTGGAGCATGCATAAGCTAACAACAAACAGATTGCTTCCATTTTGGCAACTGGGGAAAATGTCTCTTCAAAGTCGATTCCTTCAATCTATACATATCCTTTACATACCAATCTATCTTTGTTCCTTGTAACATGTCCATCTTCATTCAATTTATTCCTGAAAACCCATTTTGTGTCGATCACATTCTTATTCTTTGGTCTTGGAACCAATTCCCAAGTGTCATTTTTCTCTATTTGATCTAATTCTTCAGCCATGGCCTCATTCCAAAATTCATACTTGTTGGCTTCTTCAAAACAATTCGGTTCAATTGTAGATAAGAGTGCTAGGTGTGTTTGTTCTGATGAACGGATTTTTCTACTAGTCTCAACTCCTACATCTTTGTTTCCAATAATCTGATCTGAAGGATGATTCTTCCGTACTCGTTTACTAGGTGTCTTTGGAGATACTTATTGAACTGTATCTTCTACTTTTGTTGGATTCTCTTCATCTTCATCTTCCTCTTCTACTTATTTTTCATCTTCTTCTTCGAAAAGTTGTTCCATTGATTTGTTTCCTTCTTCCTTTGATTATGGTCTACCTGTTTCATCAATTGCTACATTGATGCTTTCCACAACCTTTGTTTAATCTTAGATTATAACAGTTGTATGCTTTCCTTGTACTTGAGTAACCAACAAGTATTCCTTACTCCACACAAGAGTCAAACTTTCCCATTCTGCCATATTCTCTTTTGATGTAGCATTTTCTTCCAAAAAATATGAAGTGCTTCACATTTGCTAGTCTTCTTTTCCATAGCTTGTAGGGAGTTTTATCAGTGTTGTTTCTGAGCATTACTTTGTTTTGAATGTGAACTGCTATATGCACTGCCTGTGTCCAGAAAATATCTGTCAACTTTGAATCCATTATCATTGTTCGAGCCTTTTCTTGTATTGTCCTGTTCTTTCTTTCAACAATTCCATTCTGTTGAGGTGTCCTAGTGACAGAGAATTGCCTTTTTATTCCATGATTGCTGCAGTAGTCCATAAATTCCTTTGAGGTGAATTATGTTGGGTATGTGTTATATTATTTGCATGTGTAGTAGTGTCGAAGCGTATGCGTCGGGCGTGAAAGGGTTCGGGGGCAACACCCCTGAATTTTTTTTTTCTGGATCCGCACTATATTTAGGTGGTTTTTCGACACACGGTTTCTTTGCCAATGGTTTTCTATTTCTAGTTAAGGAATTAAGGTTTTGGACTAATCCAGGTCATTGGGTTAGGTTTTTGGATGCCGCAGGATCCTATATGTATTTTGTATTGTAAACATTCTAACACAATGAATGAATATAGAATATGTTGGTTTTCCCGGTTTGGGTTTCCAGGGGAAAAATATATGTGTAATGTTTGTATTTGCCATTGTATATTTTTTGTTCTTTTCTGAATATCCATTTACAGTAGATATTATACAAGGTTAGAATTTACATTTGGTATCAGAGATTTATTTTCTTCAGGGGGGCACCTTTGTGGTCAAGGGTTTGGCTCGGGACTGTGATAAGCCTTGTTACAGTGTGAGATCTACGGTATTGTTTTTCAGGTGAAAAGAAATGACAAACAATTCGAATATGGAGATCGAGAAGATTAATGGGAAAAGTTTTGAGCTATGAAATCTCAATATGGAAGATCTATTGGTGGACAGAGATTAGTGGATCGTGGTAGATACAGGTACTCCACCTATAGGAACTTCTACAGATGACTGGAAAAATTTGGATCGGAAGGAAAAGAGCACAATCCGACTATGTCTCTCTGATTCAATATTATTGAATGTGTCGGAGGAATCTATAGCCAAGGATTTATGGGAAAAGTTGGGGAAGTTGTATCAATCTAAGTCCCTGGTAAACAAACTATTCCTGAGAAAGAAGTTGTATAACCTGAGGATGAGAGATGGAGACTCAGTGCCAGAGCATTTGAACGCCTTCAATACTGTGGTAAGTAAGTTAGTATCTGTTGAGATTAAATTTCAGATGAAGATAAATGTATCATATTTTTGTGTTCTTTACCAAACTCGTGGGATATTCTGGTTGTGGCCATAGGTAGTAATACAACTTCCTTGAATTTTGAAGAAGTGGTCTCATCCTTATTGTCGGAGAATATGAGACAAAAGAATATGGAAGGACATAGCACATATGCATTATTTGCAAGAGGACGTTCCCAGGAAAGAAATAGATATTATTTATCAAGTGGGAGATGTAAGTCTAAGGGTAGATCTAAATCTCCCAGAAATTTTGTAAGGGTATGTTGGAGATGTGGAAAAGAAGGGCACTATAAGAAGCAGCATAGATCCAAAGTTGAGAAAAATAAGAGATCTGAAGAATCTTCTTCTACAGAAGAAAATACCTCCAAGGAAGAGGGAGGGGATGTGTACTTGGCCTCTTCAAGCACACATACATATCATGAGGCATGGTTTATTGACTCTAGTGCATCCTTTCATATGACTCCCCACAGGGAGTGGTTCTGTGAATATGAAAGGTACGATGGAGGTAATGTTTTCTTAGGTAATGATTCGACAACCAGAATCATAGGAAGAGGAAGGGCCAAGTTGAGGCTCATAGATGGAAGGATTAGAACACTGCTTGGTGTTCTACACATCCCATGTATTTGCAAAAAATTGATTTTTGTAAGAAAAATGGAAGATGCAAGGGTAAAAACAATATTTGAAAAGGGAACTTGCAGGATGGTTCGAGGAGCAATGGTGTTGATGAAGGGAGTTTGGTTTGGAATTCTATATAAGCTACTAGGAAGCACTATTAGTGATGGGTATAATAGCTCCATTGTTACTGATATTTGAGTTGAAGAAGAAAGAACTCCTACAGTCTCTAGAGAAAAGGTTGTGTTGTGGCATCAAATACTGGGGCATATCAGAGAGAAGGTTCTTCGACTACTACACGGTAAAGGTTTGGTTGAAAGTGTGTCTAACTGCTCTCTGGATTTTGATTTCTGTGAACATTGTCTATATGGGAAGCAAAATCGGGTAAGATTCCCCTCTGGTGCAACGAGGGAAGAAGGAATTTTACAACTAGTTCGCAGTGATGTTTTTGGACCTATGTCGGTCCCATCATTGGGAAAATCTATGTACTATGTCTCATTTATAGATGAATTCTCGAGGAAAACTTGGATATATTTCCTCGGGAAGAAATCTGAAGTCTTTGACAAGTTTAAAGAGTTTAAGGCTCTTGTTGAGAATCAAACAGAGAAAATAATTAAGGTGTTGAGGACAGATAATGGTGAAGAGTTATCCCAAAATGAATTTGAAGAATTCTGTAAGAAGTGCGATATAGCAAGGCAGAAGACTACTCCATAAAATTGATGGAAAAAACAAGGTGCATGCTTAGTGGTGTCGGGTTAGGGCAAGAATTCTAGGCAAAGGGAGTGGGTACTGCATGTTATATGGTCAACAGATCACCCTCATCAGTGTTGGATGACAAGACTCAACAAGAGGTATGGACTGGTAAGGAAACTTCTCTCACACATCTTAAGGTATTTGGTTGTGATGCATATGTTCATGTTCCAAAGGAAAACATGAGTAAGTTGGATAAGAAGGCTGGAAAATGTATCTTTTTTGGATACAAAGATGGTCTCAAAGGTTATAAGCTTTGGAACCCAGAAACTAAGAAAGTAGTGTATATCCAAGATGTGGTATTTAGAGAAATGAAGGATTTTTTAAATATGAAGTCCTACCAAGTAAGGAAGAACCGGAGAAAATAGAGTTTGATTTAAATGATGATGAATCAGACTCTACAAAAGAACATGAATTAGAAGAAGAAGATCCTCATACTCCAGTATTGAGGAGATCAGATCAAGAAAGAAGGCTACCGAAAAGGTATAGTCCATGTGATTTCCGTTCAAATTTTTCTTTGTTTATTATTGATGATGATCCTAGAACTGTAAGGGAGGTAGCGGATTCGGAGGATGGAAATCTATGGAAAAGGGCCATGGAAGAAGAAATGACATCTTTGGATAAGAATGAGGCTTGGGATCTAGTGGAGTTTCCAACTAGAAGAAATCCCATTGGAAGCAAATGGGTATTTAAAAAGAAGTTGAATGCAAAAGGAAAAGTGGAGAAATACAAAGCTTGGTTAGTAGAAAAGGGTTATTCCCAAGTTGAGGGAATTGATTTTGGTGAGATTTTTTCTCCTGTTGCCAAGTTAACCTCCATAAGATTTATATTATCTGTTGATGCTGCATTTGATTTTTAAATAGAACAAATGGATGTGAAGACAACATTCCTTCATGGGGATCTGGAAGAAGAAATCTTTATGAAGCAACCAAAAGGTTATGCTGTGAAGGGAAAGAAGGAGTTGGTATGCAAGCTGAAAAAGTCCTTGTATGGTTTAAAACAATCACCAAGAACGTGGTATAAAAAAATTGATACTTATATGATGGGAATTGGCTTCAAAAGAAACAAAGAAGATCACTGTGTGTATTTTAAATTAATTGGTGATCATTTGATTTATTTGGTCTTATATGTGGATGACATGTTGTTGATAGGAAACAATAAGGAGATTATCTAGGATGTGAAAACTCAGTTGTCCTCTAAATTTGACATGAAGGATCTCGGTGCTTCAAATTTCATTTTGGGCATGGAAATCAAAAGAGATCGGAAAAGGAGGAAACTCTGGTTAAATCAGAGAAAATATGTCGAGACAATATTGTAGAGGTTTAATATGTGGGAATGTAAACCGGTCAAGGTTCATATTCTTGTTGGTGTAAAGTTGATCTGAAAATAGGGGGTTGACTTGTTTTTCTATGCAAGCACCCTCCACTCCATTAAAATAAACTTCAGGACCTTGCTCAATGTCTTAGTTGTGCAAGAGGATTTATGTGTCAAGTTTAGGATTCTTTTAGGTGTTTATGTGTGAGGTTTTTTCAATGGTTAAATATGTTGTTTACATAAATACAACAAAAACATAAAGAACAGCAAATAATAACCAGAAAACTCACAACAATAAGAACATGATAAAGGAGTTCACCCCCAACTGGGCTACATCTCACTGAGCCTCCATCAATGGACTAAGCTCTCTGGGATTAGTTTGTCAAAGATTATTTTACAAGACTCTTCTCAACTCCAATGGATTTACTAACTATATCATTGGTTTCAAAATACATAAAAAACCCAAAAATGACTATTAGATCTTTGAAAATGGACCATGGCTCATCTGGGCATGACCTCTTCTACTGGTGGCCTTGAGCTTCCCTGGGATTCCTTGTGGAAACAAAACCTATAAAATTCCTAAAATTTCTTTGAAACCCTTCCCAATGAATTCAAAGCATCTTAATTAGTCAGGAATGACTATTCAGTCACTGAAAATGGATTTTGGCTCCTCTGGGCATGACCTCCTTCAATGGTGGCCCTAAGCTCCCTAGAGCTCCCTGAAACTTTAAAGTAGAAAAACATGCAATAGAAGTCTCCAAATGGCTTTGAAAAATGTGCCAATGGATTCAGAACATCTAAAAATCCCTAGCCGGGCTTTTTCGACACCTCATTTGGCCAAAACATGAAGAAGATAGGCTTCCTTCCATTTTCCTCCTTCAAGTTTGTTGTCTCTGGTTCGCCAATTCACACCTCCTATGTGTGTAACCTGGATTTTGGGCATTTACCATGCCTAAACCCAGAACACACGTGCATGCCCGAAAAACCTACCATATTTTCGCATCGTTAGTTAACTAAGTCCCCTAAACGCAGAGGTGTTGGGCGCATGGGAGCCATGTGGCCATGTCCCAACGCAAATGAAGGGCTACGTTGCATGATTGAACCTCGACTTGACAAGTGTCCAGGCACGTGGGCTTAACCATTTTGAAATATGTTTAGAATTCTCATTTGCATATAGGTGGCAAGGGTCATATGGGGGTAGCGCGTATAACTACGGGCTGGGGCTAAGCCCCAGCTCAGACCCCCATGCCAACCATAAAACATTATGATTTTAAATACAATGCAATTCATAAAAGGTTAAGACACAAAGGGTGGGCATGATGGCAACCCAGCCCTTGCCAAAAATTTGAACTGTGGGGGAGGTCCGGGGTTCAATCCCCACGGACTCCATAAATTTTACCAAACCAAAACCATAACAGGGTGCCATGTGGCATCCCATGTCTGGGCCACGTGGCACCTCCCAAATTGTCAATAAAGTGCCACTTGTCTCAAAATGATTCGTCTATGTGTCTGCCAATTAACTTCTTGCCACACCAGCTTTTCCAACTTATCATTGACATGTTAGCACTGTCATGTGATTTGTACGACCCTACCACGTCAGCTGTACGAACTATACAGTGAACAATTTTTTTTACCTGTTTGAAAAATTGAACAGAACACGATATCTCACTCATCTGATGTCCATTTGAACCCGTTTGAAGTGTGTTGGGTTCATGATGACGAGGGCTATGCACCTGTTTGTTTTGAAGTGATTCCAAACACTTTTATTTTGGGGCTAAATTTTGACCCCTGGTCCAGATTCTGATCACACCTTCCCACTGAAAGGCTTTTGGACCCACAAAAGTTGATGATTATCTGCCTGAGCTTCAATACTCTTCTTCTTCCATGTTCTATCAATTGATTCTACTCGAAAATTCTTTTTAGCAATCACCTAGGTACCTTGACATGCCTTGCACTGTAACTGGCTATGTCCCTTAACCACTATTCTCTGGTTGCGGCTGACCTACTATTCTCTTTGTTCTTGGAAGACTGACAACCTTCCCACTGAGAATCAAGTCCCTCTTGTGAACTCTTTGGCATCAACACAATCCTCTCTACAATGGCTGCAAAAAATTTCCTACGACATCTTGTCACAAACCAATAAAACCATCAATCTTGAAAACAAATTCAATACAAGACTGAAAATGATGCCAACAAAGTCTTTTGCTCTTCAGGCAATAACAGTCGCATCTTGTACTTCATCAAAGTACATGGCATTTTCTTGCATCTTGGTGTACTCAATATCGACTTACAAGCCGACAAACACCATCGACTAAACATAAGTCGAAAAACGTGATCGACACAACATAGTCATCAAGACAACAAAGACAACAACAACACAAGTCGAGACTCATTTGAAACATATCAACATTCCAAATGACAAGTGGACATTCATGATATACAACCATGTTACAATCATGATTCACTCATAATGAAACTTACACAAAGTTCACTGTTTACACACATACAAAATCACATGCATGTGCATAGCTCTTCAACTCTCCTTCAAGTACAAAGATAAGTACATAAACCCAAAAACATGTGGGTACATAAGAGATGAAATGAAAGATAAATAGCTGCAACAAGTGAGTATCATACCCATCTATTACATCCTCCTAGCGAAGTTGTGCAACAACAAGAATGCCTTAAAAAAGGATTGTCTTCACATGCAAACTTGCATCATACAAGTTATGATAAACTGTTGCAACTTGTCATACTTTCAATAGAAATGCATACATAAGGCTGAAAAGTGAATCTACACACAAAGAAATGAAAGCCTTACTTGTTCAAGAAATCTAACCATTTCTTACCTAGCCATTTTAGTGGTGATTTTTTATGTTGAAAATCGTCTTCTTGTGAATCATCTTGACCCACATCGATGATGGAATCTCCTCTTCCATTCTTGTCAATATCTTTATCCATTTTCTTCTTGTGTTGTGGATGAGCGGTTGGATGCAATGTCCAACATTGGTCAGTGAGATGACTTCTCTTCTGGAAATGAGTGCAAATCTTTTGCATCCTCTTTTCAAGTTACCTTTGCTTGGAAAGTTTCCTGAATGTGGTCAATCTTTTCCAACATATTGAAACATGATGGTTATCTAAACCACAATATGTACATGGACTTTTTCTGCTATTTTTACATGAAAATTTACCATACTTAACATAATCAAAAGAAACCAAATTAAAGGTAGAAATATACCTTGAACATTCACCTTTATCGCCTTCTTGAGGAGGCGAATTTGAAGAGTTACCAACTCTCCTTCGAATACCAACAACAATGTTCTTGTCCTCATGGTTGCCACAAATCTCTTGTTTCATACATTTGCATCCATCTTGAACACACACTTTGCATGCTTGAGGGATTGAACATGCAACAAAAGTTGTTCTTGGAACTGTTTCCCTTGTCTCCTCAACTTTGGAATTTGCTCCATCTTTCTGTTCATATCCAAGACCTCTATACTTGGGCCTCTCCTTAACAAAAATAGGCTCAACAATGCCTTGTGCATTCTTACCTAACCCTCTACCTTCATAAACCATTTTTAACAATAACTTGGACCCTATTCATCTTGTATGATTTTCAAAAACACCAAAGCATTCATCTTGAGAGGAATTTGAAAAAAAAACCAACATTACTTACCTCATTTTCATGCATGTACTTGGTAAGGGTTTCCTTTTCCTCATGGAGTTGAGTCTCCATCTCATGCAACTTTTCAAGAAGCTGGTGCTTCTCCTCCTTCATGGCCATCAACTGCTCTTGAAGGACAATACTCTCCTTTCTATCTTCCCACATTTCTTGCACCACATCTCTCATGGTTAGAAACTCCTCCAACATCTCTTTGTCAAAGAACTTGGCTAATGAATATGTATGAGAACTCTTACTGTTTGAAGATTCCTCCATCTTTGCAAGATATCAAACTTCAACACAAAACTTGCACAATAATACCGACAGCTAAATCTCTAGCTATCAATGATAATCACATGAGAAAAACTATGCTCTGATACCACCTGATCTGAAAATAAGGGGCTCACTTGTTTTTCTATGCAAGCACCCTCTACTCCATTAAAATAAACTTCAGGACCTTTCTCAATGTCTTAGTTGTGCAAGAGGATCTCTATGTCAAGTTTAGGCTTCATTTAGGTGTTTATGTGAGGTTTTTTCAATGGTTAAATATGTTGTTTACATAAATAAAACAACAACATAAAGTGAAGAAAATAATAACCAACAAACTCACAACAATAAGAACATGATAAAGGAGTTCACCCCCAACTGAACTACATCTCCTTGAGCCTCCATCAATGGACTAAGCTCTTTGGGATTAGTTTTTAAAATATTCTTTTACAAGATGTTGTTCAAATCTAATGGATTTACTGACTGTACCATTGGGTTCAGAATACATTAAAACCCCAAAAATGACTATTAGATCTCTGAAAATGGACCATGGCTCATCCGGGCATGACCTCTTATACTGGTGGCCCTACGCTTCCTTGAGATTCCTTGTGGAAAAAACACCTGTAAAATTCCTAAAATTCCTTTGAACCTGTCCCAATGAACTCAAAGAATCTCAATTAGTTAGGAATGACTATTCAGTCACTAAAAATGGATTTTGGATCCTTTGGGCATGACCTCCTTCAATGGTGGCCCTAAGCTCCCTAGAGCTCCCTGAAACTTCAAAGTAGAAAAAACTGCAATAGAAGTCTCCAAATGGCTTTGAAAATTGTTCCATTAGATTCAAAACTTCTAAAAACCCCTAGCTGGGATTTTTCAGCACCTCATTTGGCCAAAAAAATGAAGAAGATAGGCCTCCTGCCATTTTCCTCCTTCAAGCTTGTTGTCTCTGGTTCGCCAATTCACGAAGCTTCCTCCATCTTTGCAAGATATCAAACTTCAACACAAAACTTGCACAATAATACCAACATCTAAATATCTAGCTATAAATGGTAATCACATGAGAAAAAATATGCTCTGATACGACCTGATATGAAAATAGGGGGCTGACTTGTTTTGTTATGCAAGCACCGTCTACTCCATTAAAAGAAACTTCAGGACCTTGCTCAATGTCTTAGTTGTGCAAGAGGATTTATGTCGAGTTTATTCTTTTATTATGTGTTTATGTGTGAGGTTCTTTAAAAGGTTAAATTTTGTTTAAATAAATACAACAACAACATAACATGCAACAAAATATAACCAATAACTCACAACAATAATAACATGATAAATGAGTTCACCCCCAACTGGGCTACATCTCCTTGAGCCTCCATCAATGGAATAGGATCTCTAGGATTAGTTTTTCAAAGATTATTTTACAAGCTTCTGCTCAACTCCAATGGATTTACTAACTGTACCATTGGGTTCAGAATACATTAAAACCCCAAAAATAACTATTAGATCTTTGAAAACGGACCATGGCTCATCCGGGCATGACCTCTTCTACATGTGGCCTTGAGCTTCCCTGAGCTTCCTTGTGGAAAAAACACTTGTAAAAGTCCTCAAATGCCTCTGAAACCTGTCCCAATTTGTTCATAGCATAACAATTAGTCAAAAATGACTATTCAGTCACATAAAATAGACTTGGGCTCATCTAAGCATGGCCTCCTTCAATGGTGGCCCTAAGCTCCCTGGAGCTCCCTGAAAATTCAAAGTAACCTATAATAGAAGTCTCCCAATTCCTTTGAAAACTGTGCCAATGGATTTAGAACATCTAAAAACCCCCAACTAGGCTTTTTCGGCACCTCATTTGGCCAAAAAATGAATAAGTTAGGCCTCCTGCCATTTTTCCTCCTTCAAGCTTGTTGTCTCTGGTTCGCCAATTCGCACCTCTGTGTGAGTAACCTGGCTTCTGGGCATTTCCCGTGCCTAAACCCATCACACGTGTGCATGCCCGCAGAACATGCCAAATTTTTTCACCGTTATCAAACTAAGACCTCTAAACGCGTAGGTGTTGGGCGCATGGGGGCCATGTGGCCACATCCCAGCACAAATGAAGGGCTACGTTGCATGATTGAACCTGGACTTGACAAATGTCTAGGCATGTGGGCTTAATTGTTTTGAAATGCGTTTAGAATTCCCTCGTGAATATATGTGGCAAGGATCATATGGGGGTGGCGCATATAACCGCGGGTTGGGGCTAAGCCCCAACCCGGACCCCCGCGCCAACCATAAAACATTGTGATTTTAAATACAATACAATACATAAAAGGTTAAGACACAAAAGGTGGGCGCGATGGCAGCCCAACCCTTGCCAAAACTTTGAGCCATGGGGGAGGTCTAGGGTTCGATCCCCACGGACTCCATAAATTTTACCAAACCAAAACCATAGCAGGGTGCCACATGGCAACCCATGTCTGAGCCATGTGGCACCTCCCAAATTGTCAATAAAGTGTCACATGTATCAAAATGATTTTTCCACATGTATTCCAATTAAATGCTTGCCACGCCAGCTTTTCCAACTCAGCATTGACACATTATCACTGCCACAGCAGTTGTACGACCCTGCCACATCATCTATACAGACTGTATAGTCAGCTATTTTTATTTACCTGTTTGGAAAATTGAACAGAATGTGCTATCTCATTCATCCGATGTCCGTTTGAACCCATTCGAAGTGTGTTGGGTTCTTGACTATGAGGGATACACACCTGTTCGTTTTGAAGCGATTCCGAACATTTTGATTTTTGGTCTAAATTTTGACCCCTGGTTTAGATTCTAATCAAAAGTTATCTGCGGATCAGTGTCCCAAGACACATGAAGAAGAGGAGGGCATGTCTCATGTTCCATATGTGAGTGCAGTTGGCAGTTTTATGTATGCAATGGTCTGTACTAGACCGGACATTGCACATGCAGTGGGAGTTTTGAGCAGGTATATGTCAAAACTAGGGAAGGAGCATTGGACAACAGTAAAAAGGGTTTTCAGGTATTTGCGTGGCACTGCTAGCTATGGATTTTGCTACGAAGGAAGACTGGGATTGGATAGAGTGGTGGATATACATGGATTTTTTGATGCAGACTGGGCCGAAGATTTGGATCGTAGGAGATCTACAAGCAGGTATGTATTTAACCTGTTTGGAGGAGCAATAAGTTGGATGATAAAAAGACAGGTTGTAGTGGCACTTTCAACTATAGAAGTTGAATACATGGAAACCACTCATGCAAGTAAGGAAGTAGTATAGTATCAAATGTTGTGTTCAGGTATTGGGTTGGTACAACAAGATGTAAGAATAGAGTGTGACAGTCAGAGTGCAATTTTTTTAGCAAAGAACCCTGCTTATCATTCAAAGACAAAGCACATTGATGTTCAATATCACTTTGTGAGAGACATGATTGAATAAAACAAAGTATCACTGATGAAGGTGGACACTTTGAAGAATGTTGCAGAGTCATTAACAAAATATGTGAGCACTAAGAAGTTCTCTTGGTGTAGAGGATCCATGGGCATTGTTGCCCTGGATTGTTGACTATGTAACCCTGTAACCCCCTGTATGCAAAGAAAACAACAAGTGGGATAATTTTGGGTATGTGTTATATTATTTGCATGTGTAGTAGTGTTGAATCATATGCACTGAGCGTTCAGGGGGGTGGAGCCCCCCAAATTCTTTTTTCTGGATCAAGACCGCATTTTTTGGGACCGCATTATATTTAGGTGGTTTTTCGGCACATGGTTTCTTTGCCGATGGTTTTCTATTTCCGGTTAAGGAATTAGGGTTTTGGACTAATCCAGGTCATTGGGTTAGGGTTTTGTATGACGCTGGCTCCTATATGTATTTTGTATTGTAAACATTGTAACACAATGAATGAATATAGAATATGTTGGTTTTCCTGGTTTGGGTTTCCAAGGAAAAAATAGCTGTGTAATGTTTGTATTTGCCATTGTATCTTTTCTGTTCTTTTATGAATATCTATTTACAGTAGATATTGTACAAGTTTATAATTTACAAATTATCCTCCATTATCCGATCTTAAGCTTTGATTCTTGAATCCATCTCATTTTCAACCATTTCCTTGTAGATCTTGAAATTTTCAAAATCTTCTGACTTGTTCTTGAGAAAGCAAACTGCAGTCATTCTTGTAAAATCATGAACTAATAACATAAAGTATCTCTCACCTTTTAAGCCTTTCATTGTAGTTGGTCCAACTAGATCAATATGCACAATTTCCAGTGGTTTTGTTGTTGAATATTCCTTTGATTTGAACCTAGTCTTTGTTTTCTTTCCTTGTTGGCAATGTTTGCATAAAGTGTTGGTTGGTTTCGTGATCTGGGGCATTTCTCTGACTGATTCTCTTTTGTTGATTTTGACAAGGTTATCAAAATGCATGTGACCCATTCTTTTGTGTCATAGCCAACTTTCATCTTCATTTCCTAGACAACACTTTTCATTTCCAATTTCGCTTAACACATATATGTTGCTTGAAGTTCTTGCAGCTGTAGCGATCAATTTCTCTGAACCTTCTTTTCTTATCTCACACTTTTGTGAATCGAAAGTAACTTTATGACCTTGGTCACACATTTGAATCACACTTAAAATATTATGTTTCATATCTTCTACTAGTAGAACATTTTCTGCCTTTTCATTCTTGTTCTCAATTCGGACTGTGCATTTTCCAATGATTTTGGTTGACTCATCATTTCTGAAGGAGACTGATCCATCTCTTTCCTTTTGTAATGTAAGAAACTTGTCTCTATCACCTGTCATGTGTTTTGAACATCCATTGTCAACATACCAACCACGTTTCTTTTGTTTAGCTTGTAGAGTGACTGTACATTCTTCATTGCTATACTAATCTTGATTTCTTATCCATGTCGTTTTCTGAGGTTTTTGTTTGTGAATCTGTTGAGGTTCTTTAGGAGGGACTATCATTCTGCAATTTTTGGCCATGTGTCCAAAATTGTTACATTTGTAACATTCCACTTCAGTGCTCAAAGATTCAAACCTGTTGTAACTTTTTCTCTATGTTTCACTAGGTCTTCTTGAATAACCCCTTTGTGTATGGCTCTCAAAATAGTTATTGTTCCTGTTGTTAGCTCTGCAATTTACAGCTTTATGTCCAAAATTATTACATGCATAACATAAACCAAAAAATATAGTTTGATACCTGGTAGTTGCAGATATTTTGAAAGGAGGTTCTCTTATGAATCCTTCTTCTTCTTGAGGCTTGTCTATCTATTGTTGATTCTAAAATCTGAATCTTCTCGGTGGAGGAGTGTCCCTGTAATCTTCCTTGTATATCTTTTTATCCCCTTTGATTGTTTCTGCATAGATTTTTAGATTTGTTTTTTGCTCTGTTGTTTTGGAGCTTGATCCCTTTTCTGTCTGATTGTATCCAAGTCCGGACTTGTCAAGATGAGATTTTTTACTGTTGATAATGTCATCTAGAACTTTTGAGCTATTATGCATATTTTTCTTTTGAATATCTTTTCTTAGTGTGACAATCTCTTCTTCCAGGCTTCCAGTGATCCTGTCCTTTCCTTCTAGTTGTTCTTTGAGTGCTTCTTCAATTCTTTTATCTTCTTTTATTTGAACCTTCAATTTTGTGATCATTTGTTCTAGTTCTTGAGTGTCTTTTTTCTTATCTAGTTATTCTTGTAGTTTCTTGTTTTTCTTCTTTTCTCTTTTGATAACTTCTATGGAACTCATTAATTCTTCTCGGAAGTCAACTTATGCCTCTTCAATTTCTTCTTCATATGCTTCTTCATATTCTTCTTCTGAGTCTTCTTTATCAGAGTCTTATACTGCCATGAATAGAACTCTCCTTGTTTCACTGTCACTGACTTCATCTTCATCTGATGATGATATGTCTTCTTTGGTGCAAAATCTTTTCTTGAAAACTTTCTTTGTAGTTCTTTTACCTTTATATGTTTGTCTGCCTTTTGAGAAACCTTCATCATTTCTCTTTTTATTATGAGGACATTTGTTAGGAAAATGACCAATACCATCACAATTAAAACAAATTAAAGGAAGCTTAACTCTATACCTATCGTTGGTTCTCTTGTTCAATCTTTTGACAAAGTTTGTGATTTCTTCATCATCTTCTGATACGTCGTTGCTGCTGCTATATTCTTCTTGTTCCTTTTTCTTTTTCTTTGATCATTTGTATGCTTTGAAGGTTCCTTCTTTTACATCTGGATTTTCTTGTTCAGTTCTCATATCAAATGTTGTGAATATTCCATGCAGTTCGTCCATGCTTATTGAGTTTTGATCCAATCTTTCTTCTAGTGCTGATATCTTAGGGTTGAATCTCATAGGAAGAGATCTTAGTACATTTTGAACAATTAAAAATTCTTTGATTTCTTCTCCTAATCCTATGATTGCATTAATTGTTTCATCGACTCATAAGAAGTAGGCTACAATATCTTCATCTTCCTTCATTTTGAGTTGTTCGAACTGACCTCTGTAAGTTTGAAGCTTTGCTGCTTTGACTTTTGAATCTCCTTCATAAATATTTTGAATCTTGTACCAAATCTCTTTGGAAAATTTACAATGTGCAACTTTGGTGAATACCATATCACTGAGACCATTCAAAAGTGCATTTTTGGTTTTGAATTTATTCTCACCGAGTTTCACTGCTTTGTCATTTGTTGGTGGAACTGCTAGTGCTCTATATCCATCTACAATTGATTGTCAAACTTGAAATCCCTGTGCCTGTATATATGTCTTCATCCTTATTCTCCAAAAAGAATACTTTTTTCCATCATACTATGGAATTCCATTTTTATACAAGTTGGTACTCTCCATGATCTACCTTTCAATGGTTAAACTGATTTCTGAAGGAACCTGCTCTGATACCAATTGTTGGATTACTGAGAGGGGGAGTGAATCAGTAATAGCGTAATTATAATAATTTTTCTTCAAATGTTATATCAATGTAGAATTATTATCCAATAATGAGCAGTAATAAATAAACAATCACACACATACATAGTATACTAGTGTTTTACGTGGAAACCCAAATCGGGAGAAAACCACAGAATGTTTTTTCTTATATGTCTTGAAGAATTACATTCATTGGATACCACTTGAAGAATTACTCTGAAACCACTTGTTAAGAGCCAAATAATTGCATATATAAACTCCACAAAGATTCAGAGAAAAATATAGAATAACCACATTTTTATTACTATCAAACCCTTAGGGTAGGGAAACACCATACAATGGATCCTATTATGGAAAGGATCATCTCATGTTCACTCGCCTCTTCGAGGGGGCATCCTCCTATTGAGCTACCTCTCCAAATACAATATTTATCTTCATATCCCATTACATTCCTTACACTTCTTTATATATCTCTCTCTATCTCATAGGAACCTTCTAGAGAGCCTTCTCACATTTATTACATTTATACTAATTTATTATATCTAACTACCATAGTGGACCTTATTTAATAATATAGTGGACCTAGTCCACCTTACACTGAATGTCCTCCACTATTATCATTATAGGCCCTCTAGCCCCCCCACTACCTCTCTAACTACCTAACACTTTGAGACTTAGAATCAATCTCAGGAACAACATCTTTTTGGCGTTGTTTCCGAGAATGGAGAAACAAAATCATTTTTCCCCGGGAGAACAACAAGGTAAATTTTGATCTTTAATGGTGAACAAAGATTGAATATGTTAATAAGGCTTACTTCATCTTTCACCTGGAGACTCCTCCATAGACAAAAATAACATTCGGTCGAAAAAATACTAGGAAAAACCCAGAAAAAAAGAAGACTACGCCAGTTTCGGATCCTGAAACATTGTTACAACCAAAGGGATATCTCAGACAAAATTCTGCATCAGTAGGTAAGGTCCATCAACCCAAAATCACACAAGTTAATGTTAATATTCCCACTGAAGAAATAAATCTTAAAGAAATTTTTAAACAAGTTTATTCTGCAGAAGCATCAACAAGTAAACCTGAAAATTAAGCTTGAAGCTCCATAGGTAATTATTCCCGAAATAAAATTTGAGATTGACCATACCATCCCCGTTTCATTGAAAAATAAGTTTACCAGTGAGAAAAAAAGATCCATTTCAATCCCCACTATCATTAATACTCAATCGATTATTTCCCTTCCCGAAGTAAACGTTTATGTTTCCTGAAATCTGAAGATTATTTTCTATACCCAAATTCATCCCCTATTACTTCTCCTATCTATACATCAGGTAAACCTAAGGATCCGATCTCAAGTTTTCCTTTTCCCCCTCATCTAGATCCTCCGTATTCTCACGATATTTTTCTTGAACTTCATTCACAACATCCTGAAGTAGTTGAAAGATCAGTAGATCATTGTTTTGAATTTTTTGAAAATATCATATTTCGTCCTCGAGTTATGTCTCCTAGACTTTCAATGGCCGGTGTTGGAGGTGTTGGTGCTAGGGGTGTCGGAGGTGCAGGGGTCGGTCGACAAGATCAACCCCCTAGGATATTTGTCAAGTTCACCTCTAGATATGCTCCCTTAGTTCTTCATGTTGTCCTACATGATTTATCCGAAAATTACATGAAGAACCTCCCCAAATTCATGGGAGAAGGGGATCTAACAACAACATAACATATAGCCTTTTTTGATCAATTTGTTGATATCCTTGGCATTGAGCATGAGAATGTTTACACAAGACTGTTAGTACAAAATTTTGAAGGACATGTAAGAACTTGGTTCATAGGACTTCCAGTGGGTTCTATACAATCATATGACGATCTAGAAACTTCCTTCCTAAGGCAATGGGGCGAGAAAAGGATCATATTTATTACTTAACCGAATTCAAAGCCTTGAGAAAGAATACTTTTCAATTAGTCCTAGAATTTATCCAAATATTTAAAAAGCTTTATCACAAAATCCCAACCGAAGTTAAACCTTCTCAACCAGCTGCAAAGGTCACTTTTGCAGGGGATTTTGATTCTGATTTCGCTCTACTTTTGAGAGAAATAAGATCCACTACTTTAGCGGGGATGCAAGATGATCTTATAGAAATTGAATCCAATATGATGGCATCTGGGAAGTTGAAAACTAAATTCAATATGGGATCTAGAGAACCTAGTTGTTTTAAAGAACATGCAGGACCCTCTGGATATGGAAAGTCTACAGAGGAAAAAATGGATGAAATGGCCAAAATTATTAAATATTTATCAAACAAAATTTACAGGATGGAAATAGAGAAAGCCAAACCTGATCCATACGTTAGGAATCAATTCAAGAGAAACCATAGTCCTTAGATACAACAAAGACAAATAAAAAATGAGGATCAAAAGATTCAAGCTATGTTTAAAACTGAGAATTTCATGCAGAGAGATGAGGTGCAAGATTATGAAGAATTAGAGGAAGATCTAAACAACCTTAGTGATGATTATCTTGAGCCTCACCTAACCAAACAGGACTATGAGAAATCCTTAGATCTGGAATCTTTGTTAAATAATGATGAAAACATCAACAATCTAGGGGACTCTACATACAAAGGTCTCGCTGACTCAATAATGGACGAGCTTCAACAGAAATATGATTTGAGGCCAAGAGAAAAAGGTTCTACAAATATTCCACCGAAAAATATTTTATCACGAAACAAAGAAAATGAGGTAGCAGTTACAAAAACATCAACTGAGACGCAAGATTCTCAAACAAAGCAAGTTGAAACGAAAGTCGTACAAACTAAGAAGCCATAAAATACAGAGGCTAAATTTTAGACAAGGGAAATTGAAAAACCAATTGGGAATTTCAATTTAGAAAATGAACTTAATAAAATTAAAAATCCAATGCCTCTGGTCGAACTTGCTAGGAACCCGATCTATAAAAAAGAAATCACTAAAGAAATAATTTTTTCTGATGATGAATGTCAAGCTAATGTTATCAATTTGCAGGATGAAAAATCTACAATCATGTCCAGACCACACATTGAAAACAGTAAGGATTTTGTTTCTCTGTTCTATATTACATTGAATGTGCACGATAATTTACTTCACAATTGCATGCTAGACTCAGGAGCCTCACATAATTTAATTCCTAAGATTATCATGGAAAAATTGGGCCTTGAAATTACCAGACCGTATCAAGATTTGTACTCATTTGATTCTAGAAAAGTTAAGTGTCTGGGTATGATTAAAGATTTAGTGGTAAATATTGCTCAGGTTCCTGTGAAAAGTATCCTTATGGATGTGGTTGTTGCTGACATTCCTGCCAAGTATATTATGCTTCTATCCAGATCTTGGGGTGCCAAGCTAGGACGATCGATTCAGCTAGACATGACCTATGCTACAATTCCAATTTTTGGTGGACAATTTACTCGACTACACAGAGAAACTAGACTGTTGTATACCATAAGTGACCCTAAAAACCCCAATAACTACCCAGTCTACGTTGTTGATCAAGATTTAGGAAATTGTATATTATCCATAGATGACGATTTTGAAGAATGTATAGAAGAAGAAAATCAAAAAACAAAAATTTCAAAGAAAAATATAAATGTTAAAGGAATGTGGAAAATGTTCTTCGATGGTGCTTCATTCTGCGAAGGAGCAGGAGCTGGAGTTTTATTCATGGCACCAAACAATGAGTATGATATTCCTTTCTCTTATAGATTACAATGGGAGGTCCATTATACCAATAATGTCTGTGAATATGAAGCTTTATTTTTAGGATTAGAAGCTGCAAGAAAATTAAAAATCGAACATCTAATAGTTTATGGCAATGTCGAGCTCATTGTAAAACAAATCAAAAATCAATATAAGGCTAAGAATCCGAGATTGGGATTGTATATAATTGTGCTTGGGATATTATAAAGAATTTCTTCTCGTCCTTTAATATTCACTCTATTCCCAGAATGCAAAATCAAGAAGTTGATTCTTTGGCCAAAGTTGTTGTAACTTTCATACCACCTACGGTTTTGAAACTGAAATATCATATCGAGATGAGGCATAGACCTTTGATTCCGAACAATTTTCAACACTAGTAGGTGTTTGAAGACGATGAACAAATCAAACAGTTCCTGGAAATGCTCGATGAGTTTTCTGAGACCCACATAGATCAGGAAAATTAGAATGATCCTACTTGGGTTATGCAGGAAGGAGAGAACCCAAAGAAGTTCCAAGATAAAATTGCAAATCACTGCATGCTCTTACTTAAAAACAATAAAATTCCCAGAGGCCTAATCCCCTTAGAAAGGTTGTTTGACCAGGATGATATACCTTTAAAGTATACCTTGCGACCTCAACCCGAAGAAGTTGAATATTGTAATGTACGAACTAATGAAAATCCCAAAATGGTCAAAATATCAAAATATATTCCAGCACAAGTAAAGAGTAAATACACCAAGTTACTTAAACAGTATAAAGATGTTTTTGCATGGTCTTATGATGATCTAAAAACTTATGATACTTTTGTTATTGAACACAAGATTCTCTTAAAACATGGTATTAAACATTTCAGGTAGAAGCTTAGACAGATAAACCCAATTCTTTTGTCAGTAATAGAATGAGAGGTTAAAAAGAAACTTGATGCAAAAATCATCGTTCCCCTCAGATAATGTGAATGGGTGGCCAATTTGGTCCATGTTAGAAAGAAGAATGGAGAAATAAGACTCTGTGTTGATTTTATGAACTTAAATCGATTGTCTCTTAAAGATAACTACCCGCTCCCAAAGATGGACCACGTTTTAGAAAAGGTAGTAGGGGCTAACAAAATTTATATGATTGATGGTTTCTCAATATATAATCAGATCGATGTTCATGAAGATGATAGAGAAAATAATGTGTTTATTACTCCACGGGGAACCTTTATGTATGATAAAATGTCTTTTGGTTTGATGAATGCAGGAGCAACTTTCCAGAGAGAAATGGATATCACGTTCGTCGATGAGAGAGACAAGTTAGTTGTTATTTATCTAGATGACCTGACAATTTTTTCCAATTCTGATGCCAAACATTTGATGCACCTCAGACAGACTTTTGATAAATGAAAAAAATTTGGTTTGTCACTTAACCCCAAAAAATCACACTTTTCTATGCAAGAAGGTAAACTTTTATGTCATATAGTTTCAAAATATGGAGTCAAGGTTGATCCTAAGCGAGTTGAGGCTATTGACCTAATTAATATTCCTAGAAATAGAAAAAAGATTCAATCCTTTTGAGGTAAGATCAATATTTTGAGGACATTTATTCCTAACTTTTATGAAATAATCAAATTGATTATAGATATGCTAAAAAAGGACATCGAAGTAAAATGGACTGCAGAAGCCAAGGCGTATTTCGAGCATGTTAAGAAATCTATAGGAGAAGCACCGATATTGGCAAGTCCAGACTATACAAATGAATTCTTAATTGTATCTTTCGCTTCTGAACATATTGTTGCAGCAGTGCTCCTTCAAAAGAACGAAGAAGTATTCGAACAACCAATAGCCTTTTTCAACAGAAGCCTCAGGGATGCAGAGCTAATATATGATATACTTTAAAAACAAGCTTATGCAATGGTGAAGGTTCTCAAGGATTTCAGAACATATGTCTTGCACTCCAAAATAATTGTTTATGTGCCAACAAATGCAATTAAAGACATCGTGGTTCAGCCAGAAAGTGATGGAAGGAGAGGTAGATGGTTGGCTGAAATTCAAGAGTTTGATTTAGAAGTGAAACCAACCAAGCTAGTGAAAGGTCAAGGTCCGGCGAGGTTGTTAGCTGAATCAAATTTCAGACCGCTTGGAATAAATAACTTCGAATCACATGATTCTCACATCATGCCTGGAGGGAAACGACTTACAATATTTTAAGGGAAAGACATTATTGGCCAAATTTATTTACTGATGTGAATGTCAGGGTCAGAGATTGCAATTCATGTCAATTGTTCGTTGGTAAGCAAAACCTCCTTGCCTTACCTTTAATTCCAGTAAAATTTGAAGCTCATTTCCAATAATGGGGCCTAGACTTCATCGGAGAAATCCATCCGCAATCAAGTGCTCAAAATAGATGGATTCTAACTGCTACCAATTAATTTACGAAATAGGTTGAATCCATTCCAACTCAGAATGCTACAGATTCAATAGTAATAATTTTTTTGGAGAAAAACATCCTAGCAAGATTTGGTTTTCCTAGAAAAATAGTCATTGATAACGCTCAGGATTTTAAATCTATGGAAATGATCAATTTCTGTCAGAAATACAATATTATTTTAGGTCATTCAACAACTTATTATCCTCAGGGGAATGGGTTGGTTGGATCATCTAACAAGATTTTGATGACTATAATCAAGAAATTTTTGACTGAAAATAAAAAAATATTGGCATATTCACTTAAAGTACGCCTTATGGGAAGAACAGAGTGGAAGTGGATGATAAGCTTCAAAAGTACTAGGATAATATGAAATCTCTTTTCAACAAAAAAACCAAAGACAGGGAGCTTCTTCCTAGAGATTTAGTTTTAAAATGGGAGGCTAGAAAGGAAGATGCAGGGAAACATGGCAAATTCGAGCATCTCTAGTTTGGACCATTCAAAATTGCAGGTGTTGAGGGAAAAAAAACATTCTCACTGAAAAATATTGATGGATAAATTCTTGACGCTCCTATCAATGGGCATTATTTAAAAAAATTCATGCAGTAGTCACATTTTGGATTTCCATTGTATATATCCGATTGAATTGACAGTGGCTATTTTTATTTTTAATTTTTCTTCTATTTTTGTAAATTATCTGAGTCATTTGATCATTTTTGTAAATATTTTCAATAAATTTATGATTGCTTGACATCATTAAAATGAATAAAAAAAAAAAAACATTTGTATCACATATCATCTCTATTCTACAGGATTTTATGACATTTTGCATTTTAGTCCTTTTGTAGAATATATCTTGTTGAACATGAGATGAGCCTAAATAAAAAATCGACACTCGTTTTTCAAACATTTGATTTATCTAAAAACAGGGGATAAAAAAATAATTTGCCTTGCTGGAAGTTCAAAAGGAAAATGAAGTATGAATTCCTACTCTTCTGGTTCAAATAAAATTTTAAGAAAAATCTTTTGAAATGAATGTGAAGGAAGTTTCACTCGTGATAATATTATCACCTAACCTAAAAATCAAAGAGGCATAAAATTACAACTTAAAATATCACGCTGATAAAGTCTAAAGCCATCTCTGAAATAAAAATAAAATAAAAATAAATAAGCTCGAAGGAAATTTGAACTAAATACACAAACTTGTCTAGGATCAAGATGTTTTGTGTCAGATCCTCTGAATCCTAGATCTGGTTATTTTTTCCTATCCCCAAGTTCTTATCCACTTCAAATTTTCTTTATCCTTTCTTAATCGTCATAGAAAGAAAGAAACTCACCTTGACTCTGAGAACTTAAAAACATATTTTCAAAACAAGATTAGGCGAAAATCTTTGTGTTCCTTTGATTTTAATTGAAAAATTATGTCTAGGATAATCTTGATAATTTTAGCTCTTCTTCGGACTTTAAACTAGCTAATTCTCCCAAGGTTGATCCCTAAAAAATTAAGATTCCCATATATAAATAATAATAATAATAATAATAATAAATAATAATAATAAATAAATAAATAAATCGTATAGGTGAAGGTGTATTGAAAATTGAAATAAAGTTAGTTTCGGAGTATTCTTAAAATTGTTGACAGACCTTCTTTTCAAAAAAAAATTAAACAGATATCATCCCTTGTATGTTACACACAGATTGATTGCCCCCACTTCAAATGTTAAAATATAAGACAGATGGTGAAAGGAAATTCATAATTTGATTGCCCCCATCTTGTCCAAAAGAGATGGTGAAAGGAAATTCATAATTTGATTGCCCCCATCTTGTCCAAAAGAGATGAAAGAAAATTTATATGTTGATTGCTCTCATCTCAGCAAAGTGAAAAAGTGTTAATTGAAGTGGTGAAAGGAAATTCAATGGGAGAAGTAGATAACTTCACCGAGGTATTGAACAGGCTCGCTGGTAGTGAAACAATATCTATGATATATGTAAGGTTGTCATAAATATCCATATAACATACTATGTCATCTAGTTCTCTTTTCGGTGATATTTATATCATGAACCAACTAGGGGTTCCCTAAATAAATCGTTACATCTGCTTAACCTTGAAGTGAACAAAGTCGGTCGAAACCTGATATTTTAGTTAAAATTATTTTGATTATCTTAAATTATTCTAAAATCAATTTTAAGAAAAAGAGATTTTTAGTAACCTAACTTGAGATCAATCATTAAGTATGTTTTGGAGATTTTTGGACTTGGTTAAGATCATTTTTTTTCTTCTATGTATGATTAATTCTTAAATAAGCTAGAAAATGTTTTTCAAAAAGAAATAATGACTCCATTTACTCAATAAAGGGACTTGGTATATTGTTCTTTCGTGCCTCAAAGAGAGCCACAATCCCCAGATAGAGCCTATGTTGGAACAAGAATAATTTTAATCTTTTGAACTTTAGATTTTGCCTCCTAGAAATAAAGTTTTACCCAAAAAAACAAAAAAAAAAACTTAGAGAATTACCTTTTAGTTTTAAAATCAAATCCATTGATGGTTATTTAGCAATAAGTCACTCGCAATATCTAATGTCGATGAGTTACACTAATTTGATTGAACGGTCCTAATGATCTACGAATTTTAGAAGTTGTCTATGTTTTAAAAGGAAATCTTTAACGTTCGCTTCGGAGCTTTGAGCTTTGGGCATTCCAACGAATCTAAATAGTAAAAACCCGAAACTATGAAGCCCGAAGATAACAACTTGCGATAAATCCGAAAGGACTTACGGATGCGTCATAAGACACGTGTCTTTTAAATCTTTCATGGGCTGACATGTGGCACTTATTTTTGACATTTCCATTGGATGATTCACACGTTTTCGAGTGACGCGTGGCACCTCTCTTTTCTTGATGCATCATCCAGAATGATGTCATCTCTGCCACGTCACTCTGGTAGATGGCCCTTCAGGATTTTTAACAAAGATTGAGTTCACAAACCACCGAAGTATCAAAGTGACGAAGTATTGGACATTACAAAAAAGTAAAAAGGAGTTAATAAAAAAATTTAATAATGGAGGTTAATCATGATTAAGTATTAATTAGTCACTCTGCAGTTTCAGACTTTGGGACTCTTCTATCATGCTATATCCAAAACCTATAAACACCTAACCCCCGAAGTACTTAAGGCTAACTCAATGATTAAAACATGATTAATTAAAACATAAAAGTCATTAATAAGAGATTAACTTCTCTGTGAATTCAGCCTTCGGGAGATTTCTGCCCTCTTACATTCAAAACCTTTGAACGTTGAATCGTTGAGTTGATAATAATGTTTATTATTGGCTAAAGTTAACGATTTGAATAATTATTGTGATTTGTCAGGTAATAAATTTCGTTAAGTTCTTCGTCAGTAGAGTTATACGAAGACCAATAGACTTTGTAAATAAAGCTCTTCAAATTTCCAAGTTATTTACCATTTGCAATTAACGTTTTTATATTCAATGAAGAGCTTACAGACTTCTATTGTTACAGGAAAACTAATTTTATCTCCTTAAGGATTATGGCACCACAAAAAGTTGCAAGGAAGCTTGATGGATCAGATTTCAGAATATAGCAGAACGTTAAACCGGTTTGAAGGCCTGATAAACTAGGAAAGAAACCAAATATACAAGGGAAGGGATAAATAGACAAAAATGAGAGAAACAATGTGTACAACACAAACCCCCGAAGTGCTAAGTCCCCGAAGTCAAAGATCTGGCGCCACGTTTCCTTTAGATTTGGACGGATGATATTTGATTCGAAACTCCGGGCTTCGGGCTTTCCGAGATGCACAACAGCACAAACCCCCAAAGTGCTAAGTCCCTGAAGTGAGAGATCTGGCGCCGCGTGTCCTTTTGATTTGAACGACTGAGATTTACTTCAAAACTCTGGGCTTCGGGCGTTCCGAGATGCATAACATCACAAACCTCTCGAAGTTTCATATCTTTCGACACGTGTCCACTTCGATCAACGGTCCATATGAACTCTGGGGTTCGGGCCTTCAAGAGTTCTCGCTTTATGCATCTGTCTTTCTTCTGAAATGGTTATCCGCCGAAGTACAGGATCGCCTGACTCGTGTCCCTTGCTTGGATCGATGGACATGAAATTGCATGAAGTTCACTCTGTCTTCTCTACATGTGACCGAGAGTTGTGACCTCAGCTTAACCTTTGGGCGCTTATCTCACTTTGCAAGATCGACAGTCGTGTTTTAATGGCCCATGGAGATCATCAACCGAGAACGATTGTGGGGGGTGAAGTTGCGTGAGTTTTAATTTCGAAAGGCGGTCCCGCAATTCAAACCATGATTTTCTCTTGGAGGTACGTGGCATCACCAGGTGCATTGTGGGGCGAAAGGCGAGTTAAATCAAAACCACTTCCTTGCGCCCCTGCAAAATAGACTGTTAGAATCTTGACTCAGCACCTGTCCTCCACCCAATCCACCTTTCACCCTCCTGCCTGTCACACCCTCCATGATCCTGATATCGTCCACCTCACCACCTACATTCTCGCATCTTCTCATCCCATCTACTTATTATATACTTTTCCCCACATCATATGTTTGTGAATGGTTAATCTTCCCCGTAACTATTAGCCATCCCATAATGAGCCAGTACCGAGCTACCTGTCTAATTACCACCCCCATATCTTCAACTACAATTCTTTGTAACAGTAAATGTATTCGAAGGGACAAATGACAACAAAATCAGATGGCAAAGACAGTAAGCCAATGATTATGGTGGCCTTAGTGGATAGGTGTACCCAATTCAAAGAACAAAGGAAGACGAGCGCATCTGCAAGCAAATGAAGAGACAGATGAAGCGTCGGCACATCAAATCAGAACTCAACAATATCTAGATGTTGTTATTTCATTCAGATTGTATTCTATTGTGGGAAGTCCAACGGTTTTTAGTTGAGACAATTTTTGTATAAATAGATAGATTTTAGATCTATTCGGGGTTGCTTCTTGCCGAATGTAAAAGATAAACTCTTTTTTAGTATTAATACAAGTGCAGACAGAGATTCTAAGTTTCATTCAATTTGAGTTATGTATTCCCTTTGTGTTTCCATTTCTCTGAATTTCTTTATGTAATTCTTGAAGAGAGATTGATTGCAATTTAGTACTACATCTATTGTGATCATATTATACTAGGAGTTCATTCAATAGACAACTTTTCCTCTGTTGTTACTGTGAGTAAAACAAGACCTGTGATCTGTGTGAATTACTACATTTTTATATCATGTTCAAGGGTGCATCTTCTACTTTTCTTCTAGTGCGAACAAGATGAGACTTATCTGTAATTGATACATGACTTTGTTTAACAGTTTTGTAAATCTTTCTACATCATTTGACATTATAATTGTGACTCAGATAACAAGATACATCCTATGTATTGTCTTATTATTAATTTCATTTAAATATTATTTCTCAGAAAACTGAAGGAAGAAAAAAGCACTCATAAAAAAATTTCATTTAAAACCTTTGATGTCTGACATTATTCTTTGAGCCTTAGAATCAATCTCAGGAACAACAGGAAAGACTTGATGTCTTCTCCTCCTCCAATCATCAAGTAGACTGCTTCCTTGAGCTCTCATCTTTGCTACTTCCCTTCTTCATTTCCTCCACTCTATTCCCCCCTTCTTCACCACAACCTTCATTTTTAATGGGATTCCTTGGAAATCCAACCATCACAATGGTTCATTTCAACTTCCAAGTAAATTTTGGACATTTTCTCAACTTTGCCAAAAAACAACAATTAAATGCTTATTACAAAGTTTACAAAGAGATTTTGGAGAGGATCCAATTCGTATCACCTTCCCATTTGTATACTTTTGGTCCCCAAAAGATGGAAAATAAAGGAGATGGAAGCACATGGCCTCCATTTTCTTCTCCATATCCACCATTCCATCACCGATGAATGTTGCTTGTTTCTTGTTTGCATGCCCTTGTTTTTCTTCTAGAGGAGTTATTCTCTCTCTCCCTTTATGTGCTTTGACAAAGTATTCCTTGCCACCCTTGACCAAGCGATATTTGTTTTCTCCCATGTAGAAAGTAGCATCCATATCCCATAGGTATGGGCTACCAAACATCACTCCACGTGCATCTAATAGTGCAACTTCACATTATACTTCATCAACATAGCTAGCATTAATGGAAAACTTGATTTTATATATCTTAGTGATTCACATAATATATTTCCCTTGCAACCATACTAGTGAACTTGGTTGCACTAGATCATAAGTTTCTAGACCAAGCTTATCAACTAATGTTTCAGAAATCAGATTACATTGAGAACAACTTTCAAACAGAGCATCTGCTTTTCGATCCTCCACTTAAACTTCGGAATAATGCATGTTTATCTCCACTCACCTTTGGCTATCGCAATGTGGTGCAGACTATGGCTTCATCTAGATTGGAGGTGTTTTCTACCACTTCTTCTTTTGTCTTGGTATCTATGTTTTCTTTCCTCTTGGACATAGTTTACTTTCGATGAATTCTAGATGAGGTTTCCAACACTTCTCTTTTGTGTGCCCATCCACATCACAATGTTTGCAATGCCTATTAGGATCCCTCCTTTTTTTGGCTATGGCTACCATATTCTTGTCTCTTATCTTGTTGGTTTCTTCTTGGCCCTCATGTTGTTGCTCCTTCTTGAATTTCAACTCAATATAGAGAGCCTTCTTGATTGCCTTGCAATCTATGCTTTTCACACTAAGAAGTTGCAACTACCCTTAGATATGGCTGAAAATTCCATCAAGGTAATTCATCACCAGCCCCAACTCTTCCAAAGAGATACCCAACATGATGTCTTGCTTCTTGAATTTAAAAGTGTATTATTGCACCCCTTGTCCTTGTTCTTGATGAAGGTATTGCCATTTCATGACCTGCCCCTCTATGTTGCCTATGAGATAAAATTGTGACTTCAACAATGCCTTGAAGTCCTCCCATTTCGTAATCATGGGATTTTTCCCTATATTCAATGCATCAACATAGCTCTCCCACCACAACAAAGCATGTTCAATCATCTTCAAATGAGCAAAATAAATTTGTTTTGTTTCTTGGATTTGATAAAGGCCAAAATAAACTTTCATTTGTTTTAACAAGCTATTCAAGAATTCAACATTATCTTATCCATCAAACATGGGTATTTTAAGCTTCGCTTCAACTTTGAAAGAAATATTGGAAGATGAAAAAAATAATTTTTTTTTACTTGAATCATTGAGCTTCTCACATGTGGAATCTTCTTGGTCTACCTTGTCTTCTTCATGTTCAACCTCTGTCAAGTTTGCTTCCCTATATTTCTTCACCAATAGGTGTGTTACCAATTATGTTAATGTAGCAATGCTTTGCTCCAGTCGAACAAAATTATCTTCTAGATCTCTATCATGTTCTACATGAGGTATCCCTATCGTTGTGGGTTTTCTACTCCATAGTAGTCCTAGTAGCAATGCTTCTCCATTGTTTTGGTACTCATTGTGGGTGTTTAACATGCATATGTTCTCGAAGTCTTCATAACATGCTTTGATACCATATGATTTGTAAATGGTATACTTATGTCTTGTTTGTTTCATCAACATGTATGCCTATTGTTGTTGAATTGTAATATCTTTGCAATCTTCAACTGGATGAGTTCAAGCTTCTTGTGTCCTTTTTAGATTTGGTTTCCAATACCTGGCTACTATGTTTGTCACCAAGAAAAAATAAATACAAACTATGTATATTAGATATGCATAACTAGCACTCTATTCCCAACACTTTTTTCCACTCATCACATCCTCAAGTAATAAACAAGATGCACAAACTCTTGACATCCATAAAATATTAAATATGTAAAGTAATATATGTTAGAATATAGAAGATTGTTCTCGTTTTACCATTGACGATACCCTCGTCACCCAACCATAGGCCGAAGCCACCCTGCGAGCACCTTAACCTTGACTGATAATTACTCCGGAAGCAAACCCTAGGCTAGATAGCCAAACAAGGTGTAATGCATCTTCCTCCAAGGATACCGCACCAACAATAGCTGATCAGATAGTCCAAACCCTAGCCAAGAGATAGTCCAAGCCAACACTAAAAATTGGTTGCTGCAGTAGCTGCACCTGCAGCTCTTCTCCACATGTGCGCACCAAACTAGGAACTACAGTGTGCACCAGTTGCTACTCTGCAATTCTGAGATGTGTCAAATGAGAACTGGCGCCCTGTATTTATAGTGGTTCTGCCAGATTTGTTGGGGACGACTTCTCCTTCTGGGTACATGTATGTTCAGTATATTATTATTATTTTTGGCCGACTTCTTCTCTTGGAGGCTAATAACCTAATATAAATTATCTTCTTGAACCGATAAGAATTCTAGTGTTATTAGCCAACTCATTAAGGTTTTCTCTTGCTTTCTGGAGTCTTCTATTCTCGTCAGGTTTACACGTGGAGGTAAATACCTCCCGCAGCTACCATAATATTAACACTCCCTCCATCTAGGGAGGTATTACAGGTAATGGTTTTGAGCACAAAAACATACCATTTACTCGGTAGCATCAACATAGTCGTTTAGACTATCTCATGACTAGATCATGAGCATCACCATCACCATCAGTTGCATCATCTCTCGAAACCATACTTCATCTGAGTAATCGGACATGATTTTGGATAAGTCACTCACACCATAGAGTGATACAAGAGTCATTCTTTATAATCTAGAAGAGTAAATGCTCTAAACTATTTTTCGTCTGGAAAATCTCTATTCATCATTCGTCTGGATGATGATTATCTCCAATAAACTGTTGATAGTCTTTAAGGCAATTAGAAAAAAGATAGAACACAACTATGTCTATCCATAGTAGTACATAACTACAATCCAGTGGTACACTACCACACCAAGTAACACACAAGTACTTGATCAGCAACGTATAGTCACGAACAGTGGAACATATCCACCACAGTAGTCTTCATCTACTGTCATACAGTCTTCATAACAAGCATCTGATAGCAACCTACATAGAAACAATGTTATGATATAAACTGAATCATCTAGGCCAATCTTTTACTCACATCTGTGAGTTCTGAAAGAATATATGCCTCAGAGTAACTAATGAGATATTTGGACTATTCTTCTCAAGCAAGGAAGAATAATTGTCCTGTCTTCTGAACCTGGACCATTCCCCACCCTGGGCCATTCTTCCTACACTAATTATAGTGCACCCTGGAGAAAATGTATAACCCTAAGGAATGTTGAGCCTAGACCATTCCCCACCCTAGGCCATTCCTCCTACACTAATCAAAGTGAACCCTAGAGAGAATGTATAAACCCTAAGGAATGTCTATCCCTGATTGTTGAGCCTGGACCATTCCCCACCCTAGGCCATTCCTCCTACACTAATCAAATTGCACCCTGGAGAGAATGTATAAACTCTGAGGAATGATTGTCCAGACCATTTCCTTTGTTAATCACAAGAGGAAAATACTGTCCTGCATCAACCTCCAAAACGGACCATTCCTCATGTTAACCACAATGAGAAATCGATGTCCGGCGAGGCGGGCCAGTCTTCTTGAGTAACCCTCAAGAAGAGAGACTGCCCTAGACCACTCCCCATGTTAACCACAATGGGAAGTCGTTGTCTATGATACATCAACAATCAGACTACTTCCCATGTTAACCACAATGGAAAGTCACTGTCCGTCAGAAATCTCAATCCACTTTCCGAACAGGAAAGCATATGTCCAAGATGGACTATTTTTCAATGAATGTCTTCAATAATATTTTCAGTGCTCCCTCCCAACCTGGGAGTCATTTCTTCCTTTTTCAATAAGGAAGTTGTTTCCACGAGCTCCAGCTTGAGTACGCAAATTCTTTCATCTTGGATAGAAGATTTACCAAAATGTCTGCTTATCTGCTCATCTGTGGAGTTATGTATTGGAGAACCATTTTCTCCTTTCTGGGCTTCATCATGGATAATGTAATCCTTGATTTCAAATGTACTTTGGTCTGGAAAACTGTGAAGGCTTCATGTAGATCTGAACAATAGAGTACATCATTGTTGGAAAACTGGAACATATCCATGTGGTACTTCTTCTGTCATCATGAGATCTGATCTATTGAGTAATTATCTTGATTTTATAGGGAATCTTCACCATGCTTTTGTTGTGCACTAGAGGCTCTCCACCAAGTTATCTTCTTCTATCTGCATACAAGAGTCTCTTTCTGGTATGCCTCAAAGTCTTGAGATTGCTCTTCATACGCTCTTTATCCAATTTATCTAGAGAACATTCTTTGCATTCATCTGATGTAGAATTCCAACGCACGGATGTTGCAGATGATATAATGACTTATGTAGAGATAAGTCTGGTTTACTGGAACAAGTAATCATCATAGTATTCTCCCTTCATCTGGGAGAACCTCTGGTTCTAGATGTCGCAATTCTTTCATTCATAAGTCTTCCATACACTGTTCTTCATCACGACTTTCAGTTCTTCTGCTTGATTTCTTTTAGTGAGTTCATATCAGACTTGTAATCTTGTGATTCTTGATACAATGACTGGTTGTTCTGGTTTCTCTTTCTTTCGTGGAATCCTCATGTTCTTCTTCATGTTTTTCTTTAGCTCTTGGGTCCATGGAGTTTCTTATAGATTCCATGCCCTAGAGATTCCACTTCTTTCTTTCATCATAGGATCATGGATCTGGATGGACAACTAGGAATACTTTAAGGCTTCTCTTCGAAGAAGTCTTCTTCTACGGTTGAACTGAACAAGTACTGTCTTTAATGGCTGCTACCATGGATATATATATATATATATTATCATCTTCAATGGATCATAGGATTAGCTCCTTCCTAATCCTTGCTTCATGTATAAGTGCATATAATCGGCTCCCTCCGTCTAACAGAGTCCATGCTTCCATCTGCATCATTATTGTCTTCTGCAATATATAATTGGCTCTCTTGTCTAACAAATTCCATGCTTCCATCTGCATCCTTATTGTCTTTTGAAATATGTAATTGGCTCTCTTGTCTAACAAAGTCCATGCTTCCGTCTTGTTGTTTTCTACAAAATGTCATAAGTCTTTTTCCAATTTCCTCTCGATTGTTGACTTCTTTCTGTCTTTGCTTCTTCTAAGTCTCTTCATGATTGATTCGGCTTATTTTGCAATAGCTTCCACATGATTTGTATTTCATTCTTTCATGTGTATTATCTAATGATATATATTTTCATCTTGTTTGTTCTTCCATAGGTATAGTTCTTCTTGGAACATATTATCTTCCAAGAGATAGATATACAAGATGTGTACAAAGACGATGCAGACAAGATATGTACAAGAAATAAGAAGAGTGTTGTTACCTTTTAGAAGAAGAAGTCTCTTCCATCCCGCTTAGTCTTCTTTGTAGGTTCCTTTTCTTCGACAATTGATGCTTCGTGTTTCTCCTTCGTTTTCTTTAGCTCGGGACAATGATTCTTGTAGTGACCATACTTTCGACAGTTGAAGCATTGTACTTATGAAATGTCTTTCTCTTGATTTGGCTTCCTCCTTGAGCCAAACCTCCTTTTGTTCCTGAAGTTCTTGAATCTTTTTGTGAAGGCTTAATCAACATACTTCCTTTGGGGTTTCTCTTTTGCATTGATCCTTGATTCTTCTTGAGCACAGCAAGTCCAAGGTTCTTCAAATGTCAGATACTCCTTCCTTGTGTTCATGCTTGCGGAAAATGCATCCCACGTCTTGGGAAGACCATTGAGTACTATGTTCACCAATTCCTTCTCTGAAGTGATCTCTTCAAAGCTTGTAGTTGATCTCTTTACTGGGAGATCCTTACAAAGTATGATGTTATGCTTCCATCATCATTCATCTTTATGTCACAGAGCTCATTTTTCAGACTCATAACTTGTCCAATGTTTCTGACTAAGAATAGATTTGTTAGGGCATCGTACATCTTCTTTGATGAGTCAAGATGGGAGATGTAGGGTATCAAGTGGTCTTTTATAGAATCCACTTATGATACTCATGGCATTGATGTCAACATCTTTGAACTTCTCCATAGCTACAATGTTTTGTGGGTCCTTCTCTTTTCCTTCTTCAAACTCTGGCTTCACAATCTTTCCTTTCACGATATCCAACACTTTATTCTTGGCAAGGATGAGGTCAATCCTTGTCTTCCACGCTCTGAAGTTAGAGGCTCCATTTAACTTGTTCTCGGACTTCATAAAGTTAGTCATGGCTTGCTTGACTTGGTTAAACCCTAGATTTGACCAGAAATTCAAACTTCACGTCTTGGCTTGCTGATAGTGTCAAGAGATGTGCTAGGCTAGAACGCACTGATCTATCCAGAGTTTAGGTCAATCCATTCACTTAAGGTGCCTCAACAAGAGGATTAGGGTTTCTGCAAATGCTCATGCTAGTAACCCTAGCAGCAGTGTCTTGGAAGCTGCTTCTGCTAGAAACCCTAGCAGCAGTTCCTCAGCGAGCTCAATATCCTAGCGGCGATGTTTCCTTCCAGCGTTTAGACTAAATGAAAGAGGTGTGGGCCCATAACCTGTTAGAATATAGAAGATTGTGTTCGTTTTACCGTTGACGATACCCTCGTCACCCAACCATAGGCCGAAGCCACCCTCCGAGCACCTTAACCTTGACAGAGAATTACTTCGGAAGCAAACCCTAGGCTAGATAGCCAAACAAGGTGTAGCGCATCTTCCTCCAAGGATAGCGCACCAACAATAGCTGATTAAATAGTCCAATCCCTAGCCAAAAGATAGTCCAAGCCAACACTGAAAACTAGTTGCTGCAGCAGCTGCACCTGTAGCTCTTCTCCACATGTGCGCACCAAACTAGGAACTACAGTGCGCACCAGTTGCTACTCTGCAATTCTGAGATGTGTCAAATGAGAACTGGCGCCCTGTATTTATAGTGGTTCTGCCAGATTTGTTGGGGCCGACTTCTCCTTCTGGGTACATGTCTGTTCAGTATATTATTATTATTTCTGGTCGACTTCTTCTCTTGGAGGCTAATAACCTAATATAAATTATCTTCTTGAACCGATAAGACTTCTAGGGTTATTAGCCAACTCATTAGGGTTTTCTCTTACTTTCCGGAGTCTTCTATTCTCGTCAGTTTTACACGTGGAGGTAAATACCCCCCGCAACTACCATAATATTAACAATATGCTCATACATAAAAACTTGTAAGTGTTATCATTACGCTTTGACTTGAGGGCGTGAAGAAGCTCTAGGTTGTACACAAAGTTTACAAACAACCAAAGGTTATGCAAGTTGTATCTTAAAATTACACAAAGAACCAATGTTTGGTCTCCAACTAATATACTTCCTATAGCATTTACTTACACAACACACTAGTGTTCAAGCATTGGTTAATAGTGTTTTAGTATTGGTGTATACAATAGAAATGATACCATACTAAATAAACTAAGTAGTATTCATCATTCACACAACCACCGAGCAAGAACACAAGTGAACACAACAAAGAACATAATTTTTTACCCTGAAGACTCAAATGGGAAGAGAACTAAGTTGATTGGGGATTTTATCAAGCAAGAAATTGATTACAAAAAGTTGAGTTGTACACATGTTTGGTGTATTGTTACTCAATGGCATCAAATTTTTAAATGGCCATGGCTCAACAACAATCTTCACTCATCATGGGATAGATTCAATGTATTCTTCTCCTCCAATCATCAAGAAGACTACTTCCTTGAGCTCCCATCTCTGCTACTTCCCTTCTTCATTTCCTCCTCTTTATTCCCCCTTCTTCACCGCAACCTTCATTTTTATGGGTTTCCTTGGAAGGTCAAACATAACAATGTTTGTTTCAACTTCCAAATAAATTTTAGACATTTTCTAAACTTTGCCAAAAATAAATTAATTAAATGTTTATTACAAGTTTACAAAGAGATTTTGGCAAGTATCCAATTCAGATCATCAAGTAAACTCTAGAAGGCACCAAACCATAGTTCTACATGTATTCATATATGTTGGATATAATATGTATAGTGTATCCATTCCATGGATTGGGTTGGAATAATGAGTGATTTCCTATGCATGTCTATTATATGATCATGTGGGAGCACAAATGTGCCTTCTATTATGGACAAAATTGTGATAAACTCTTTATTGCATTATACTTGTTGATCTTTGGGAGAAGGTGCCTGTAGTGTATCTTTTTGTTTACCCAGAGCTTATAACGCACTATGTAACAATCTGTACACGCACTTCTACATAATTCGTACATGCATTATATAATCACATGCATTCAAGTAATGAAATACCTTTAACTCAGAGTAAAAACATATAATTTTACTGCTACGATT
>ML778810.1:1435749-1458729 GCA_009831015.1 Picea engelmannii
TCAACACTTAGGCTCCCTGGCCTAACAAACACATAAGCCTACCAGCTTATACAAAACTTGGCTCACCAGCCTATAGAACATGTTTACAATTCATTTCATATATCATGATTTGCAACGGGGCTCGGCCTTGGGGACACTACAGTGCCTTAGATTTTTAGAAAATGTTTTGAAGGTCTTAAATGCCATGGGAGATTGTTACATGGATGGCAGGTCATTTTATATTATGATATGTAGTCCCATAAAAGAACCTCACACCTTACCAAAGTATGTCCCTAACATATTAATGCTTAGGGAGAAACCATAACCATGCTTAAATGATGCATTTTCTCATACCAAAAGAAAGGTTGCCCCACCTACCCCATCATCATAGGAATATATATCTTACAAAAAATAAATCAGTAAAACTTTAGACTAAAGTATTTCAAATTGCATGATCCTAAGCAAGTAGTTGCAAACCATAAAACTGTCATCTGCATAGGATGGAATTAACCAAATGAAGAATATCCTAAAGAAGAGTTCAAAATAGAGTTATAAGTTATGAGGAATCCCTAGAAAATAAAAGTGTAGCAGAAAAACATGCCATGAAGGAAACTTTCAGTAAAACCCCTTAGACCACCATAATGGTGGAAGCCTTGGTGCCAAAACAAGGTGAATCCACTAGGAATCAAGAGGGTACAACCACACATAATCCAATGGTAAAGTAAACAAAGATAAAGCAAGTGGAGGAAAATCCTTTAAGAGACACCCCAACAAGGATCATTGACACTCAAAAAACAAGGGCCTCCATTTCACACTTTATTGAGGTAGACATATCATCTAGCCAAGTGAAAGGTTCTTAGGTCATCAACAAGGATAGTGAGCAAGAGATTCCATTCCTCAATAGTGCATTGTCCTCAATGACTAATAATTAACTATTTTGGTTTATTTTGACATCTAATGAATGTTAATACGAGTTGCTCTTGGTGACTGAAAAATGCTAGTGTGAGTCTCTAACCAAGCAATACCCAACATCCATCATTACTTATTAAAATCAATACTAATATATAATGAATGGAAATATGTTAAATAACATAGTTAACTCAATGTGTGACACATCCAAATCATTAACATGCATAGTATAATCATGTGCAACACATTAAATGAACATCAAGATATTAGCAAGTCTCGTGAACGTAGCCAAATAACATCATCTCAAAAATAACCATAACCATCGTGACAACATTCAATTGGAGGCTCGATGAAGGAGATTAATTGCAATTTGAAAATATGACATTTTTAGGGTTTTTCAATGATGGTCGTGGGTATTGCAAAGCATATACCTTTTCACAAAGTGCCTAGATTACAACTAAACCAATGCCATTGGATAGAGGATTCGTGAGGATTCTATTTGGTATATTATATGATATACTTTCATTCAATATTCATCATGCTACAACCCTTGTAAATTTCCACCTCAACACCTTAACAAAGCCCAAGAATGGCAATGAGTAGAGTCTGAAAATGGAAGGATTGCATGACATTGCTCCAAAACCTATAAAACAAGATTGATCGGTGTCAAGAAACTATGAATGAGGGATTCCAACATATAGGGGAGGATGTTTATCGAATTAAGGAGATCCATATCATTGGAAAGATGTATCCTTTCATTAAGAAAAGTATACTAGTATATACCTGGTATAATTTATAGAAAGCTTATAAAAAATAGTATATGAACAGTGGTTATTTTTGAGAAGACAACTATTTTCGGCTTCTCTTTGATGACTCTACCCCACCATATGAAGATAATGTTATTATGGGGAATTAATAACCTGTTATGACTACCAATTCTTAGTTGACATATTTTGTAGTGGTAATGTTCCTTCTAGATCCACAACCAACCTTTTGTAACTATGAGGATGATCTTATGGGAATAAAGGGCTATATTTATTTTGATCCACATGATTTTGGTAGGCATTTGGAACACAATACCCAATGATTCATTGAGCTCAAGAGTCATCAATTGGGAGTCCACATGAACACTTGGACATGGGACCTTCGTTTGGATGAGCATTTTGGATTACTTCAATGTTGCCCCCAATGCTTGTACATGGGACCCAAGTTTCCTGGACTAATTTAGCATTGTGGTAAGCATTCATACATAAGACCCTGATTTATGGTGATGCATCATCATTGCAAGCATTGAGGGCAACTCTTTTCAAATGAGGATGTAATGGTGGGATCCTCTCTAGGCATGTAATGGGTGTTGAAGGGCCCACTAGAATTAAAAATTGTGTAGGTATGGTGGTCGTTTAATGTAAGTGGAGTAGATCCACTATGTTTGTTGTTATTGAAGCATGTTGTGTTGGAGGCTGGAGCTTAGCTCAATAGAAGGTTGCCTCCTTAACACAGTTTAAGGATTATTAAGAATGCAAACCACCTAGAAACAAAGTATAGTTTTTGGACGTACATACTACTACATACTTTGTCTAAGGGATTTGACTGCCTGCCAATTGGTGAAGCTAATCTTATAACTGCAAAGTTTCAACATTTATCTTGAGGACAAACAACTACACAGCCAATTGGTGCCAATTGGTGAAGCCAATCTTATAACTGCATTTTTTCTTTGGACCCAGACACTAGCTATCCTTCATAGCTCAGAGAGTTTTATGCCACTATGTAGACACCAAGTTGCAACTTATAACTGCAAATTTTCTTTGGAGTCAGACGCTAGCTTCCTATGATAGCTCAGCTAACACTTTCCACTACATTTATGCCGCTAACACTTTCCATTACATTTATGCCACTATGTATGCTCAGTATAAAACTAGTAAAGAAAACAGTTTTCATGTTAATTAAGAAATAGATTTGTGTCTTAAGCAGACTATGAGAATCTATTCAAGAAGTCTGATTTATGTTTTGAACAGTTTCGAGACTCCTGTTGTCGTGACCTTTTTGTCTATATGGGTTCGACAGACAGCTAGACGTCCGATCCAAGATCTTCCTGTATAGAAATTTTTCCATGCAAGTAATATCAGGTTCTTATGCTTTGCTCTTAGCCAAAAAAAGGAACACGCCTTCAACTACCGTCAAGAGAATATTTGATAGCAGGATAATATTTTCCGTTTCACCAAATTGAAACAAGAAGCTAAAGAGGAATATAATAGTTTTATGTATACCATTTCAAAATAGAAAATGCAAACTTAAATCAAGAAGACTAAGTTAGGCCAAGCGATAAATAAATTGTAAACTCGTCAATGAAAGAAAAAACAAAAGCTTCCTTCTGAAATAAATCTTAGAAATGATAATATGATGAATGCTTCAAAAATAAAAACTTCCTGGAAAATTTTTATTTTATTTTCAAAGCACTTACTTATTGATGCTTAGATGAGGCATTAGCTTCACATTGTATGTTAAGAAAATTGTACTAATTACCCCATTCATTGAAAATTAAAGTGATCCTCATCAATTCTAATTGCAGTGAGAGAGATGAGATGTGTATTTTAGTATAGTCTAGGCAGGGTGAAGGTGGACCATCAACTCTGTGTGTGTGTTCCAATTCACTGAATCTAGACGATGCATCAGGTGTATTGAATATGGACACTTGAAAAGACCCATCATCTAAGCCTACATCTGGTGTACACCTCGACGTTGAGAGGCTATGGATGCATATCTCGACTTCAAAAGTTCGCAAAAACGATGAATGTATTAAATCTTCTAAATCAAAATATGCAAGCTCGAGCTTCACAAGTGAATATCAGAGCAGGGTTCTGACAAGTCAATAGTATTGTAGAGTTTTGTGCACCAGTTCTAACGCCACGAACTAACAATTTATAATTCATTGGACATATTTATTCATCAAAAACGTAATCCATAGAAGGGTTCTGACAAGTCTACTGTATTGTAGAGATTTTTGCACCAGTTCTAATGCCACGTACTAACAATTTATAATTTATTGCAGGTATTTATTCAACAAAAACGCAATCCACTAACTTTTAAGTGAAGATATATTCAAATTGCCAAAAAGCAGAGAGAGAGAGAGAGGTGCCTGGTTAATCATCTATATTGTTTCAAGCATCATAAATTCCAGAATCATACGCACCATATAGTGTGTGCTACTGCTAACCAATACAAATCTATTAACTTGTTTCTGTTGCTACAAATCATGTAGCAAAGAGCAAGGTCAAATTCATTCTAAATCCTAATTCTCAGGTTCAGAGCTCTTGACCACTGTAACAGGGCAAGATGCATTGTTCACAACGTAATTACTCACACTACCCAGAATAGCCCTGCAAAAGTTGCATATCACACACTGGTTAGTGTTTGAAAATACCAACGAACACTTGTGTGTATGTGTTATTAGTATCCTAATAGCAAAAATAGTGTATGTGTTTAAGTTATTAGTATCCTAATAGCAAAAAACGTGTATGAAGGCATTGACCTTTTGATTTTCCCCAGGCCCCTGTTGCCTACTACAAGACAATTAAGAGGAAGCTTTCCAACTGCATCACATAATTTCTCTCTTGGATCTCCCCAGTATATCTTCGCCACAACCACGACCTGCAAGCATATTTTGTAGAATAACAAGTCTGTTCAGTTTACTTGGGTTAAAAGGAGACTATGTCACAGAATCTTAAGTTATTGCCTGGCAAATATAGGGTAGAAAAATGAGGTTTTTTGAGTACACGGAAACATGGATATATATGGTATATACCTTTTTCTCTTTAGCAGCATATTTCAATATCTCCAGAGTTTTGGGGTCTGCTTTTACTCCATATCTCTTGGTAGTGCTCGGGTCTTCATACTCAATCAAAGGAATGAAAGCTACAGAAACCCAACAAGAAGTAGCTCTAAGTAGAGACAATACTTTATTGGTTGATCTAGAAATTTGCACTTTGGCACTCAACTCTGCTAAGAATTTATATGAAATTTACAATATACAGTTGCTTGGATTACTTCACCATTATAAAAATACTCCAGGAACTACTTCAAGAAACCTGTTGTAGTTTATCTAAATGTTTTTGATAAAATCTCCTACATTTTCAAAGTGTCCTACATTTATTGCTAAAGATATGTATTAGATTATGATGGTCAAATTGAACAAGTGGCGCACATATGTTGAATCTAGTTTGAAATACAGGTCATAGGAATATATCACGAGTACATCAAGTTGTGGTCTCCAAGTCAGAGATTTGAAAATAATTGTAGTTGCTTAAAGATTCTCTTTCAAATTTTATTCAGACTGCAACTGCAGCTGTGCTAAGGATTTTTTTATTTCAAACTTTATCTAAGCACAACAATCTCTCAAATTTATCTGAACAATACAATCTCTCAAATCATTACAAAAGACGAACTTGACACTCTAATCTGTAAATTTGCACACTTGGACACTGGCAATCAATTTGTAATTGGTACTGAATCGATTGCTTGGACTGTTCAAAACACCAATATATATACGGTATTATATTGTCCTAGAAAAATCCAAACATAGCATACTTTAAACTAGATAGTTGCTGAGTCACTGAATAAAGAACAACTTTAAAATGGAAACTAAAAAACAATGAAAAAACTTAAAATCAAGTTAAAAAAGAGCAAGAGTTAATTTTAAGACAACCAAATTTCAAAACAGAGATGAACAGTGAGTGTAAATATTAAGTAGCTAAATCCCATGTTAATCTTTATCCCTTAAATAGTTAAATAACTATATCACCTACTAAATGAAAAGTCCTAAATAGACAATAAACCAAAGCCACACATTATCACTTTGTTCAGCTAGAGGTCTCTGGTACACAAACTGAGACACCAGGAAGTGGAGGATAATAAATAGCATAGCATAGTTAGTGGATAATAATAATAGTAAGATAGAATTGAATTAAAAAGTGAATTGTTACCTTGTTTGTACCCAGCAAGCCTATAAAAAGTAGGCTACTCTATGTAAAACATATGCTTGAATATTAGATTACAAGTTCTATTCTATTAATTTTCTATATCATTCTTGTATCAAATGTAATTAGAGTGGTTTGCTCCTGAATTCCACAGCTGCCACAAGGAATACGTTCCCTTCTTCTTTAAGCTTCCATAACCATTATAGGGATCTACTCCCTTGCCTCATTTGGCAACCACTAGGGATCCACTCACTCCTTCTACAACAATTTTTTTCTTTTTTCTTGTGTTCCTAGCCTCCGCAACCAAGGCAAGCAGAGGATTGAACGTCCTCTCTATCAGGAATCCATATCCAAGATAATAGGGACAAGCTCCCTTATAGTCTTTACAGTGGTGGTTCTCCATTTCCTAGCACTATGGCCACTCTAACCACTGAGCAGAATCACCAGAGGCACTTAGCAATATACCAAGATTCAAAAGCTCATCGACTTAGTTCTCTAGATACCTGAACATCTCTGTTTTGAAACTCTGTGGCCATCATGGCTTCTTGTCTTGGAAAAGATGAGATATTTCACAAATGGTTGCTTCTTGAATATCGGCTTCCAATCTGAACTTTTCCCTAAATATTATGATCTCTACATCACTGTGTCCCGCCTCATCCACTTCACCATACACAATCCAACATCCATGCTTCCCTTTCTGCAACATGACACAGGCACACTCACACCTATGTCTCTGACGACTGCTTCCCCACCACCGCCACAACCATTACCAGCAGCCACTGCAGTCACTTCTTGGAACATAGCCCCTTGGCCTCCTCTTGCACATAGCTTGAAAGTTCACGGCACTTTGGATTCTCACAATTATTCTTTTGAGATAGATATTGGACAATATTCGAGGGTAAATGCATCATTGAGCCCTATAGTCAAACCCCCAATAGAGGAGGACAACAATGCTGCAATTTTCACAACTATGTTGAAGTATGTTCCTCCCCACAGAAGGAACATAGACATTTCCTAGAGCGAAGGATGCTCTCCAATGGGTGCAATTTCTCAAACTCCATGCATGACACAGGACTTGTCAATATCCACTAGTGCTTAACTGCCTCCATCCAAAAATATGGCTCCTTCCACTACATAAAGCATGGTTCCTACATCTTCACCGGCTTGGAGTGTTAAAATGTAAAGCAGTTGCAGAGGATATTCCTCAAGCAGCTCTTCAAGCTGTCCCTTTCAAGCTGCCCCCTTTAAGCAGCCCCCTTCAAAGCTGCCCCCTTTCCTAACCTGCCCTCCTCTAAAAGGTCGGTCACCTAGCTAAGTCGGCCACCTACATAAGTTAGCCACCTATCTGCCACCTACCCTAGCACCTATCCTAAGCTAAGGCAGCCCTAACCTAAAAGGAGACCCTAACATAAAGACTCCTAACCTAGACTCCTTGATATATAAAGAGAGGGAGGTGCCCTCTTCTACACATCAGTTTGATATATCAGCTCTGAGTAGTAGATAGGAAGTGTATTTCTGGAGGAAGGTAACACAGTTCTGGAGCAACTAGCATACTTCTGAGCAGCTAGCATATTTCTGAAGGAGCAGCTAGCATACTTCTGAGCAACTATCATATTTCTGAAGGAGCAGCTGGCATATTTCTGAAGGAGCAGCTAGCATATTTCTGAAGGAGCAATTAGCATACTTCTGAACAGCGAGCATATTTCTGAAGGAGCAGCTAGCATATTTCTGAGGGAGCAGCTTAGGATTTTCTGAGGAAGCAAGGGAGCAACAAAGACACTTCTATAGCAGCTGATTTCTATATTCTGGACAAAATCTAAAGACTGTTCTGGGAAGCATATAAGAGGTTGTTCTATAGTAGCTATCTTACTCTGTTCTAAGAGTTATTCTGGACAGCATCTGAAAGTTATTCTAAGCAGCAACAAAAGCACTTCTGTAGCTGTTGATATTTTTGTTCTGGACAGCATTTAAAGGCTGTTCTGGACAGCAACTCAAGGGCAGATTTGAGTCAGTCTTAAGGGCACTTTTGGGACAGCAAAAGCTATAGCAATAGCTACAGGTCTGTGGGCAGATCTAAGTAGAGACTCAGAGATATTTAAAGACATAGAGATGACAGTAAGTGTTACTGGCTTATCTCCTACTAAGGAAGTCTTGTACTGTCATTGTACTTGTTGACTGATAATATATCACAAAGAAGTTTGTTGGATTTTCGTCCCCTTGAGGGTTTCCCAGGATAAATAATTGTGCAGTCTGTGAATGTTGTTTTCCAATGTTTCTTATGCTTCAGATTATTTGTTAAAAGTAAAAGAATACTACTGTGGACTATTGTTATCTGTTTATGTTTGAAATTCAACATGGAGGTCTACCATACCTCACGCTCCGAACACTAGTTACACCTATACAGGAAGGCATAGGCTAATTGCAAATCTTTTAAATCAATTCATTCATGAGATGAAGTGAATTATACCCAGATTGAAAGTGTCATTACATCTATAATCATCCTAGCACGTGGCAAAAAGGATTTTCCAGTCTAAGTGAGATCTAATCTTTTCCGGCCACCAATATCTCCAAGGAAAGCATCTTGACAACAAAATTGAGTTTCTAAAGTAAAAGTGCCACACAAAGCAGTGTGATTTCCCCAGTGTTGCAACTTCTCGTCTGCAAAAATGGTGGAATAGGCCCCAGTGTCGGTCATGGCATTGTCAAAATGGAATCATCCCCACTTGATGACACTTCAACAACAATAGAAGATGAAGTTGTAGCTAGCATGTTGCAAATAAAGGAACCTATGCAAGCATTGAAAGATTTAGAACCATTAAACATCTAGCGAGCAAGTGGCACAGATGCGTTGGATACTACTGATGATTATGAACATCTCATAAGAATATGCAAACCCTACAGAATTTGCATAAGATATTCGATTCATCAACATATTTTCTCTCTAACAATCGCATCTCTAATAATAATTGCAACAATCAAATTGTTTCACCAATAAACAATGGTAGTGTCTCTCTATCGAACTTGGCATCCTTCAATGTGCTCACAATAAAGGACCAAGTGGAAAGATAGCTTCCAATGCTAAGATGATCACCATTGAGGAGCACGGATTTGGCGAGAGACCAAAATTATATTTGAAGTCTCATCCATTGCATGTTGAGCAGCTTGAAACCAATAATGAGGATGACAAGAAACAACTCCATTACGGATATATTGGAACCCAACAGTGCAGTACATCAACAACCTTGCTGAAGTCTTCGGCAAATTTGACACACTCCTTTCAACGTTGTGGGTTGGCACATTGTTGGCTAGCATCCAATATCAGATTCCTGTATACCTATGCATTTTGTTGGTTAATCATGGAGTGTTTTTATTTACATTCTCTCATCCTTGTTCCAAGAAGATAGCAAGTCTACAAGACCCATGGGGATTTGGACTTTCCCTTGTTACATTTTTTTGGATGAATACTCATTTTCCAATCAATCTAGCATCTCTCTTAAACCGGGAGGACAGTGAGGAAACTGTCCACTTAAACTAGGAGGAAATGGTACAGAAACGAAGACATCAAGAAGGGGAGGATAATAAATAGCATAACATAGTTAGTGGATAATAATAGTAGAATATAATTAAATAAAAGAGCAAGACGTAGTCAAAGTGAATCGTTACCTCATTTGTATCCAGCAAGCCTATAAAAAGTAGCCTACTCTATGTACAACATATGCTTGAATATTTGAATACAAGTTCTGTTCTATTAGTTTTCTATCTCATTCTGTATCAGTCTCAGATTCTTCTTTTTCTGGAAGTGCTTAAAAAACATGCCCTGAGGGGATGCACTATAAACAATTGATTTCTTTCATCTTAGGTGTGAGGTTTGAGGGGTATCTATTTCACCAAATCACATGGGGAATGCATTCAGCCTAATTCCGATAGACCATGGTAGGAATCTATGTTACCGTACACCTGAATAGGGAACTGTTTCTCATGCAGTTCCCCTTCGCATTTCTGTCACACAAGATTAGTACTTTACTAATCAATTTTATGTGCATAATATAAGATGGGAGGAGAGGAGGGGCTTCACATTTCTTACCTTTTTTTTTTGTAAATAAAAAGAGGCAATTCCTATAAATGAGTTGTCACTGTACAAAATTGATATATGTCACTGGCCTGCCACTTGTTCCGCCAAACTAGTGGAAACCGGAACAGGTGACCGCCTATTATACTTTCGGCAAAAAAAGGCATTCGCCACTTACCCTACCAATTGGAAACCAGAGCAGGTGACGGATGATATTGCTGACATAACTGTCTGTGTAAGCTAAAACAAACTAAAAACTTCTGAAAAATGAAAACTGGGCAAGAAATGAACAAAGTACTAGTACAGGGTAACAAGAAAAAAGAACCATCACTGTGCTAGTGGAGCTCAAAGAACTGTGCGAATCTAAACATTAGCAGGGCTTTGAGGACTATGGAACCTGTCATCTGAAGCTCTACTGTGAAGGATGTCATCGCTGGGCTAGAGCACGAAGGGTTGTGCACAGGTCGGGCACCTCCGCTTGGCTGGTGCGTTCAAAAATGCATCGAACAACATATCAATTCGGTTGTTGATGAGGGTGTCTCGATGACGTTGGTCCGCCATATAACTTCTGATGTCGAAAATGAGCTCCAGCTGCTCCAGGCTGAAGAGGTTAGGGGGAGTCGGGTTGCATTCTTGAATTGTATTCAGTGGTGGAGGCGCCGAGATGGAGAAATCCTCCTGCATAGTGCAGGTGACTCCCTCCATATCCGACTCAGCTCCTGCAACCGCTTCGTTGGTGCTGGTGAATGTATGTGTTTGGGGTCGTGTGGAGGAATTCCTCCGGGAATTCCTCCTGAACAACGCATGTGGCGCTTTCCATTGCTTCCTTTGTACTTGTATCCACTTTACTGGTGCTTGGGCACAAGTAATCGTCCAAGACCGTGTAGAGGAGGGATTTCGGTGGAACCTGGATTGGTTGCTCCAGGAATTCCTCCTCGACGTAGGCCATTGGAGGAGTATGAGGCCGCGTCGTGCGCTGAGTCCTAGCAATGGACAGGGCCTGCTCCAGATTATGCAGGCGCCTTTGCCTGGTTGCATGATTGTACCAGGCAGGGCCTCGCCTGGGCTTTCCTTTCTCTCTCTCGGCATGGCGGAGCCAGGGGGGCGAAGAATCAACTGAACTGTAGCCAGGAGAACCAACTGTGCCAAAACCCAATTCTCGGGCAGAGCAAGGTGACAGAACGCGGAGGCAAAGTATTGCAAGCCATGGCTAAGTTGGATAGATATCCAAGGGGCAGACATGACTGCAATGCATCCACCCGTACTGAGCACACGCCTCCTGCCATTAATCAACAAGACCTCCATTAAACTGACGTGAGGGAGTTGTCCTCCCTTCCTCTGCAAGTTATTAAGGTCGCCCTCCATTCAAGACTGAGGTGAGGGACGGCGGCTGGCCATATTTATGGCTGAGTTAACGGGAGGGCTGTGTGGCCTCCTTCTGCTACGTGGCACCCCATCCGGGGTTCACATTTCTTACCTTTAACCCCTGTCCTACTTCAAAAGGATAACAGCAAATATAATTCAAAAAAATAACGACAAATATAACAAAGTTGTTTTTTTGGGGTTTTTTTTTTGTTTTTTCCAACAACAATAGGACGAGGACCAACACACAGACTGCTCCCCATGTACTGTAAAGCTTAAATGCCACTTCAGTAGTTTGTATCATAGTGAGTTTGTCCTGAGTAACCTTGTCTATAATAGTATTTGAGATCTGTATTTGTCCTCGGTAACCTTGTCTCTAATAGTATTTGAGATCTGTATTTGTAAATGCTGTATTTAAGTGGCACTTATAATGTATAACTCCTTTCGAGATTCCTTTTAGTCATGCAGTTAGAAGTGGCCTACTCCTATAAAGACCTCCATTCCATCATGGTAGGCAATCATGTCTTTATGTGGTACATTCCTGGCCAGCAAAAATCGACATCAATAAAAATGGATACTAAAAAAAGTTTGTTTTTTAAACCTAAAATTTTACCACTAAATTTTTTAAGTCATGAGTGTTGAAAATGACAACAGTCTACCTGTTTGCATAGTAGTGCTAACACGCAACAGTTAATACCATAGTATAGAGAATATAAATTCGTCCTATTATACGCAATATCAGGCAGATTGTTTATTTGTTTGGCAAACTTAAATACAGCAGTACACAATTTTTTAACTGTACAAGAAATACAATTTGTTTTTTCTGAGCAAGTTTTTGGGTCTCAGAGTTGCTCCTAGTATTTCTGTTTTAGTTATCCTCGCATTTGCTCCATCTCTAGCCCATATCACGGCATTCAAATAAGGGGTCGGTGTGGACCTTCCGAGCCATGGCCAGAACATTATAGATTATTATCACGGTGGCAAGTTGGACAAAACTTTGGACTCATAGCTTGGAAACACATGGAAAACACCATGAAAAAACATGATACAGAAAGGATTCCATTGAATTATGGACTTTTCAGGGATATAATTCTTCTGGCTTTTAATTCGGGTCGATACCAAACCTATAACTTTGCCAACCCTTATGCAGAAACATAACAAAAACCGCAAGAAATTAAAAAACCCAGTTGACTCCATCTCAGGGAAATTGAAAAATACAGTGGGGTAAGAGGGACTAATAACAATTTGTATCGGATTTTCTCTTAGGTCCCAAATGTTCCTGTTAAACAATAGAAAACTAAAATGTGTATAGGATTATAAGAAAACATACGCGATCCAGTGTCCTCCCAGAGCTGGGAGTGGCCTTCCTCGTATGTCACACTTCCTTGAACATTGATGATAACGAGACAGTCTCCCTCTCGCAGAAGGCTCTCGACTGCCCATTTCAGGGCCCCTCTGCTGCATTCAGACATGTCCATCGCCACCCCAACTTTCCTCTCCACCATCTCCAATTTTTCTCTCAGACTCCTCAATCTATCTGTCTTGTATTGCTCCGATTTTTCCTTGTTTCGGATCAATTTATCACATAAAATTCACAGACCTTCAGAGCGCGGATGCTTTCAGCTTTTATGAGCCATCACCAGCCGGCCAGGTGTCCGCCTAACGATTCCTATTCCTCCACATCTAGAGAACATTCAAGTCCAATGTTTCTGTCGATCCACATCCCTCCCATCAATATTCTAATACACAGCCAATTGCAATATAGCTTAGCATTTAGATTGTCAGTATAGATTGAGCATTTGGATTGCTGTATTATACTAGATTTTTATTATATATTTTTTAATTTATAAGTTTATTATATTATTTTTTTATCAAACTATCACATATAATTGTAATTGCAATTATGAAATGCCAATTATGAAATGCTGTAAATGCTGTCATATTTTCCTTGCAAGCTTCATTTAGTGAAATGCTTTGATGTTCTGTATGGAAAATTTTAAAATGGCAAAATGTTGGGGTATATATATATACTTCAAATTAAGACTTTTTATTTTAAGTTTATTTTTGTAAATTGAAGTTTTATTTTAGATAATTACATCTAAAGGTGTACATTTATTGATAATGGGTACATTTAATATGTTTTTAGTGTTTAATCAGTTTTATATGGACAAGATTAAATATTGTTGGAATATTCTTAGTTTTGTATGTTTTTTTTTTTTACTTTTACTTAATCATATTTAAAATTTACTATGATAGCTAGCTGATTACCACCTGATTAACATTTCATTTTCTAGAAAGCCCAAATTTACCAGTCACTATTTTTACTATAACTATTATTTACTGAACGGGATTTTCCTGCCTAAAACTTTTATCACGTCGGTTATTTAATACGCAGGATTATGGGGTTATTTAATACCCATGACTCAGTTATTTTGGCGTTCACCAGCCACAAGTGACTTCTGGCTGTGCTAGTATATCTACCTTTTTGATAAAGTGGTGATCTGCCACCACTAGATACATTCCAAAATAGAGTATTTATTTCCAGATTCATTCCTCACCTTTTTGAATAATGTCAAATCGAAAAACTTTATTTAATATATTTATTTATTTATTTTAAATTATCACCTTTTTTTAATGGTGTCAAATCTCTAAATTTTATTTAATATATTAATTTTTTTTTGAATGGTGTCATATCTCTAAATTTTATTTAAGATATTAATTTATAAGAAAAAGGATGTTGTGAGTGTAAGTTAATGATGATATTAAATTATTTTTTAATTAAAGTTTATATTATCATTTTTTTATAAATTTTATTTAATATATTAATTTTATAAAATTAAAATTTATATTATTATTTTTTTATTTTTTAAATTTTATTTAATATATTAATTTTATAAAAAAAAAATCAAAATTAATATATATATATATAAAATAATAATGATAACAAATTATTTTTTAATTAAAATTTAGATTATCATCTTTTTAATTTATAAATTTTATTTAATATATTAATTTTATAAAAAAAATATTGTAAGTACACGTTAATGACGATTTCAAAATTTAAAAAAATTAGGTGAGTATAAGTTAATAATGATATCAAATTATTTTTTAATTAAAGTTTTAATTGGAGAATATATCTCCCTTTTGATAAAGTGGTGGACTCTATCTTCGACTTAGATACCACCGACTAAGTCAAAGTATTTATTCCTCAAACTCATTCACCACTTTTTGAATGGATGTAAAATTGAAAATATACTAATTTTTAGAGAAAAACATGTTTAATTAATAATTAATGTTTTATTTTGTCTCTTGTTTGTGGGACAAGGGACTTTCTTTATTCAATGATAATGAAGTATATATACTCTATTTTTTTTTGAATTTGAACTTTTTAAGAAAAAACATATGTTTTTAACTATTAAACCTACTCGAACTATATATATATTTTTTAATAAAATGATATACTCTATCTTAAACTTACATGCCATTTATTAAATCCAATATTTATTTCTAAATTCATTTATCCTCTTTTAAATGTAAAAATGAAATATCATTTATTAAATCCAATATTTATTTATCAAATTCATTTATCATCTTTTGAATGAATGCGAAAGTGAAAAAATATTATTTAAGAAAAAAAATGTTCAAAATGCAAATTAATGAGCAGCATGCAATTTGACTATACAAACGTAGTGTTTGACGTATAGTGTTTGTATAGGTGAATGGAATGCAAGTTAATGAGATCTAAAAATTCAAGTACACAATTGGATGAAGAAAGCAAAGAGTTTTTAATTTACATTCGTTTTTTTTTCAAATTGAGGTTTTTATAGAATTGATTTTTATAGTTTTTATAGAATTGATTTATATATATATTTTTAATTGATAACGTAGTTATCTCTATTTTTAACATAGGTGTTATTATCAAACCAAAGTATCTATTTCTCACTTTACCCATCATCCTTTCAAGTGGGTGTCAAGTTGAAGAATCTTACATAATAATTATTTATAGAAAAAGGCATTTAGGACTCCTAGGTGAGTGCATTCAAGTGGATGCCAAATTGAAGAATCTTAGTAATAATTATCTATAGAAAAAGACATTCAATATAGTCCATGACTCCTAGGTGAGTGTAGGCTAATGAGAATCCTTGAACACACTTTAGTGATGATAGAAGCCCCTCATATGATTATAAGGTGCCTGTGTAGGTAAGTTTAAGATGGTTTCTCTATAAAGAATTTTAAGACGATGAAAAAAAATTAATGCAAGGAAATAGATTAACTTTTTTAGTATATATTTTTTATTTTTAATAAATTGAAAAAATAAATAATAAGGTGAAATTTCAATTTTGTTAACAATGTCATTGTATTTTTTTATAAAATATAATGTATATGTGAGTGTATAAACACAACTTTTAGATGATCACATTTTTCCTTAAAAGTGTACTTATGTGAATAAGCATAACATTATGTATGTTTCTTTCTTAATTTCTAGTTATATTTATATATGTGTAGTGTATGAAGGTTGGTGTGTAGATTTTCATATTATCAATATTATCAATTTTGGACATTATAAAGTTGGAGCTATTCTAGATTTGACTTAAAAAATTATAAGTTTAGCAAATTAAAAAATAGCATTAAAATCAAATATATTAATAAGAAATATTCTCAATTTTGGATATTACAAAGTTGGAGCTATAAACGTTTCTAGATTTGACTTCAGAAATTATAAGCTTAGAAAATTAAAAAATAACATTAAAATCAAATATATTAATAAGAAATTTATAAATCTATGAATGATTTGGTTATTACAACCCAAGCCAATGTGTTTGGTATGTCAAACTTCAAATTGAAGCAACCTCATTGTCTTCCACATTGGTTGGTTAAGAGGATTGAAAACTACGAGTTCAATATTCTTCAAAATGCATACATATTATTAGTCCCTTTTGAAGGCCATCCATTAGTTTTCCTTTGACTACAAATAATGTTTTTGTTGTCCAATGTTGTACATATGCTTAACAAAATAATTACTTTTTCATAATATTTAAATTACTTTTATCACACATGTGATTGGATGACAAATTTGATGTCTTATGGCGGAGCTCTAACCTAATGTGATGTTTCAATCCTAGGTTATACCTAAGTTCTGAATTTTAATTACCGAACATGCACACAATGCAAATTTTTTTCAAACATAGATAACCTAATTTTGGAGTTTTAATCTTAGATAACTATGACGTCTATTCATTAATGTCATTAAATTCATGTTAGTGGAATAAATATATGTGAATTGCAGTTATTTTTTCATAATATTTTTTAAATAATCTTGTAACTTATTTTTTGTAATGATTGTGTAACGAAATTTGTAACAGAATTTACAATTATCACCATTCCACTACGCAATATTTGTATCTCTAATTATTCTTCTCGCCCAACCTCCTTTTTCCATCTCCACTTTTCTTATCTCCTAATATATTTTAGGAGTTTTCTCATGTGTATATACACCAAACAAACTATCTCCATAATGGTTGTGTATACCATTTCCTCATAGACCATCCATGAACAAAGTTCCATCATTATCTTCTCCCTCTCTCATGAGTTGCGATCTCTTTAACAATGATCAGGACCATGATTCAATCTCGGGTACCATGAAGTGGGTGGAATTGGATGCATCCATATTGAATGCAAATTGGAGTTGGATGCATGCATAATGAATGAAAATTTGTAGATGAGTCGAGTTTGGCCCTTTTTAAAGCATTAATTACATTGCAACTGTTTGGATTGTAAATCCATGCTCATGGTAATTATATGCTTTGATTGCAAATTCTTGGACATGGTAATGATATATAGTAAAGGTTTGGTCCCAACTTTTTGTAAATTCAATTTGAAATTAGTGATTATGTTTTTGATTATGTGAGAAATAAAGACATGAACAAACACACACACACACACACACACACACACACATATATATGAGAACAAAATAACAATTACAAAATTCAAATAGAGTAAGAAAAAAATTGATAATTACAAAATCTACACAAAATAGACTAAGTCACTATGAATATTAATAAAATAGAATACAACTGAAGTTAAATGAATATTTTATAAAACCAAATTAATGACACTTGAGTCAAATACCATCCTATTCTACAGTATGAGAAAAAAATTGTATGGTCGGTATTCATATGGAAATTTATTGAGTCATTATCGAATCATGTCAAAGAGTTAAAAAGTTAATAACAACATGATAAGTGGATGATTACTTGAGCTTATATTTCTATTTAAGCACATAAACTCTTCATTGTATAGTAATATGTTCATCTTTGTAACTATTAAGTTTATTAATTATGTGTGATTATCTTAGCTTAGGTGGCATTAAAAAAGACTCATTAATTTTATCTTTCTTTTATATAATTATAATATTTTTCATAAATAATTTAACATACTGTTAGCACTAAGAATCACCCTCAGATTTCAAGAGGATAAGCCCAGTACCCATAAAAAGGTTTGTCAATGTAAATTAATGATTAAAGGTCAAATGGACAAAACTTGGCATAAGAATGTTTTAACACAGAAATCTGGGCTAGCATGCATAAACAAATGAGGTATTGATTAACTTCAATCAGTGGTTTAAGGATAAAGGTGAATAGAAGGAAGACTTAGTGAGGAAGGTGGATAGGTCTGCTATAAGCATCAGGCCCTCAAGCAACTAGGAGAAGAAAAACTCAGTCGCAAGAACTTCTTGAACTTAAAGTTTAAAACAATGAAAAACATTCATAGCAACATTATAATCAAACCTTCATTATAACACAACCACAACATCTCATATGGATCATTCAATCATGAGCATTTCAGAATAAGAGGAAACAAGATGATGAAAGGAAACTAACTTCTATTAATGAAAATGTCTCAAGTCTCATACATAACCAGAGAACAACTCTGTTTAGTCAAAATATTACAAAAAGGGAGCTCTGCTCAACCATCTGACCCTCTCATATCATTCATTTGATGTATTTATAATCAAGATAGTAGACAACAACTAGGATTCTCCACAAAAAGCTACAAGTCTAACATCTGTACCAATAGATCTAACAAACTGCTAAAATCAAGGAGCTTGTTGGAAACCACTCTAACAAAAATGAATGGCATGTCTTGTTTCTTGGGCACCTCTTCTCCATTTCCATGTATATTCTCTTGTTTGTCATGTTCCTTCTATCAGAAGGAAACTCGGGTCAGTCTAGGCCTACAGGAAAAACTGCCCTCTATGGTACTTTGGGCTCACAGTTTTCTGTCTCCTCAGCCAAACCCTCCATGCTTCCATTTAAGGGGGGTAGTCGATTGTTCAACCACCAGTCCTTCTTTCATTAAATGATTTCTCCTTGGGATCAAGATGAGGATTAACACCTAATTTTGTTTCCATGTGCTGCTCTCGGATTGGACCCTATATAAGCACATGATTGTGGAAGTTGTTAAGGGCGGTTTGGATCCACACCGCTCTGACTCCCGCAATCCACCACCAACCGCTACGTACCTCTCTAGCTATACCATGGTTTCAATTGTGAGACCGCTCTAGGATTTTAATGTTCGAGCATGTTCCATCTCCGCAATGAAGTGTGGCTGTCGATCTTGTTTCAACCTGTGATCCAGGTAACCCTGTTATTTTAGTGCCCCTGCTAAAGTTTATCCATCCACCAACTCCAGAATCCTTTTAACCATGTTTAGAGATGGCGTCAAATTTGGCGTTCGGGAGCTCTAAATGTTGAGCAGGAATATCTCCTAGAGGACAATCTCCCGAATCTAACATGGTGGCCTGATGGCATGTGGTGACGTGTCATGGGAAGAAGAGTGACATGTATCACGTGGAAATGGGCGAATGCCGCAACCAAATGACCTGGAATGAGTGCCACATGTCAGGGCCATATGGAATCCACTTGTCTCGATGGATGATTGCCACAAGTCTTGACGGATGAGTGCCAAGTGTCTTTGGCACTTCAACACTTCGGGCTTCAGGAGTTTTGGATTGTGAAGCATGAAAAACCCCCATAGTAGTACGGGCCCGGAGTGATGGGGCAACCTGACGTTATATGATGTCACAACTATTGATGGATGAGCGCCATGCATCTGAACTGATGAGTGCCAAGTGTCTTCGATAGATAAGTGCCATGTGTTGAGTTGAAAAACACTCGTGGAGTGGTAGGGCTCGAAGCGACGTGGCAGCGTGATGTCACTTCGGGACTTCGGCTCTTTGGGACTTCGGGACGTAGAGCATGGAAGTCTCCTGAAGTAACTTTCTCTCGGTTGACATGGAAGTCTCTCATCACTTCAGAACTTCGGGCTTCAGGAGCTTTTGGAGGCTTCTATTTGGTCGTTAGTCCTTGTGTGACTTTGAAAATTTGACAACATGAGAGCCGCTAATATGAATTGTACGTCCGTCATTGAAAATTGAACATGTCTGCTTGCTTGTATTTTAAGCTCAAAATGGACTGCTCTGAATTCTATGTTTTGTGCTCATGGTTGTTTCTTGTGCAAACAAAGGACTTGGCCGACCTGTTGTAAGCTCAATTAAAGGCAAACAAGATGACCAATAATTCGAGCCAAATCACGATATGCGTTTATCCTTCAAGAAAGATAGAAAAAAAATGCGCAAAGAATCAGTCAAGCAAGACAATAAGGAAAAACAGGTCATTGAACAAAAGCGAAACCGACTTTATCAACTAGAAGAGGAAAAACTTGTAGGAAGGTATGCGGAAAAGAGAGAGACAGGGCAAAGTTGTAGACTTAGGTCTTAACAAAAACTACATATGAACCATGACAACTTCATGTGATAACATTGGCTCCACAGGGGATGGCATGCTCCTTGTGAGATGCAAAGAACAAACAGCTTCAGTGTCTTATCCTAGGGCTATGGGGTCACTTATTCAAACAAAAATAAAAAGAAAAAGTGATATTTACAATGAATGGAAGCCAATCATGGCTTAAGAAAAATATTTTTTCAGAAAGTTTCCATTGACATGGCCACCAAAAACTTTGAAATCCTCCAAGTTCTTCAATTTATAAGTGTTATTTGAAAATACCTCATAAATATTGAAAGGACCAATCCACAAGGCTTTGAATTTACCATGTTTTCCTTTGTCTTGCTTAGGTGCATCCCACTTGAGCACTAGATCTCCCACCTGAAAATCTTCTTTGCTTACCTTCTTGTCAAAGGCTTGCTTGATCTTTTGTTGATGGTCCCGTGCTTTGCCAAGTAGTTTCTCCCTAGTCTATTGTACTTCTACCAGCTATTGCATCCTCCTGACCATATCATCAAGTTCTCCTTAGTAGTCCTGGAGGAAGTTTTCCACAGAAAGGCAAGTTGAGTAGGAAAGATAGCCTCAACCCCATATACAAGATGAAAAGGGGAAACACCAAGTGACCTCTTTGTTGTAACTCTATCATCCCAAGGCAAATTTTAGCTTTGAGTCCCATTCTTTCTTATTTTCTTCTAACAATTTCTTGATGATCTTTATGAGACTCTTATTAGAGGACTTTGCCAAACCATTTCCTTGGGGGTAGTAAGGAGTAGAATTGACTAATGTAATCCCATATTGTTCACATAACTTGATCAATGGTTCAACTTTGAAGGAGGAATCATTGTCAGTAACAATCCTGCTTGGACAACCAAACCTTGACATGATATCCTCAAGAAAACTAATGATTACCTTGTGGGAGGCATTCCTTGTAGGAATGGCTTCTATCCACTAGGTAAAGTAATCAGTGGAAGTCAAAATCCACCTATGCTGACCACTCGAAGCTAGAGGATTTCCCCAATGAAGTGAAGACCCCACTGTTGAAAAGGTCCAAAAATCACCACATGCTTCAAAGGTAAAGATTTGAGTTGTTTCTTTCTAAAAAACTTTTGGCATTTGACACAAGCTCTAATATTTGCACAAACATCAGTAAAAAGGCTAGGCCAGAAATACCCAGCTCTGAGGATCTTATAGGCCGTGGTTCTCCAAAAATGATGCCCCCCACATAAGCTTTCATTAAAGTCAATCATGGCCTTTTGAGCTTCCTTTGGATCTAAACATCTCAAAATAACTCCTAGAGGATCTTTCCAATACAAGACATGATCAATGAGACAATATCTGATTGCTTTAAGCTTCAAAGCTATCACCTTGTTCTTGTCCAAACCATCATGAGGTTGCAACTTCTACAGAAAATATATGATGTCTTTATACCAAGTGCATTCTGCCAAATTTGGGCTGACATGAGAGCTTTTATCAGCAAAATCAGCTTGTTGATTTTCTAGGTTTATGTTCATGAAATTAACCCCTAAAGCTTTGCAATTTGATTCAGCCAGCAACCTAGCTAAGCCTTGGCCTTTCACTAGTTTAGTGGGATTCATTTCAAGATCAAATTCCAGATTTTTAACAATCCATTTACTCCTCTTCCCATCTATGTCAGGTTGGATAAGTATCTCTTTCGCTGAGGCTGAAGGGATATATGCAACAACCTTTGAATGCAGAACATATACTCTGAAATCCTTGAGGGCTTTGACCAAAGCATAAGCCTGCTTTTCCATGATATCATATCTCATTTTTGCATCCCTCAATGCTCTGTTGAAAAAGGAAATATGCTTCTCTAACCCCTCTGTATTTTTCTGCAACAAAACAACAACCAATGTGTCAAATGAGGCAAAGGAAAATATCATAAACTCCTTGGAATAGTCAGGGTTGATGAGCAAAGGTGCTTCAATCAAGGCCTTTTTGATCTGATCAAAATATTCTCGAGCCTCGGTAGTCCATTTCACTTCATTTCCTTTCCTAAGCATGGCTTTAATGTGCTTCACTAATTCAACAAAGTTAGAGATGAACCTTCTTAGAAAATTGATTTTTCCCAAGAAAGACTGAACTTTTTTCTTGTATCTAGGAAAAGATAAGGTCTGAATGGCCCCTACTCTGCTTGGATCAATTCTTACCCCTTCTGTTGATACAATGTGTCCCAATAACTTACCTTCCTTCATAGCAAACACGAAATTCTTAGGATTGAGAGAGAGACCAAACTTTCTGCACTTCAGGAAAACCCTTTTCAAATGATGATCAGGGGTGATTTTAAGAACCCCCCCTAAATTTATATGTATAATAATTGGGTGAATCCCCATGATACATAGCAAAAATTGAAGGCTATTTTATCAATAATAGAATATTTATATATAATTTTTTAGCGAATCTTTTACTCAGTTATATAATCTTGTAAAATATTGGCAAATCTTTCACTGAGTTATAAAATCTTGTAAAATATTGGCGAATATTTCACTTAATTGTAAAACCTTGTAAAGTCTTGGCGAATTTTTCAATAAAGTATAAAACCATATATAATAATAGGAAAATATGTCCATTAAACTATACGAAGCCATCCTCGAGTACCTTAACCTTGACAAAGAATTATTTCGGAAGCAAACCCTAGGCTAGATAGCCAAACAAAGGTGGCACATCTTTCTTCAAGGATAGCACACCAATCAAGAGTAACAAGAGCTGATCAGAGAGTCCAAACCATAACCAAGAGATAGTCCAAGCCAAAACTGAAATCTGCTAGTTGCAGCAGCTGCAACAACAACTCACCTCCAGACTTGCGCACAAACTGGCCATTTGCAGTGCGCACAAGTGTTGCTTCTGCAGTTCTTAGAATACTAGCCAGAATGAAGACTAGCCT
>ML778810.1:1469396-1492682 GCA_009831015.1 Picea engelmannii
TGAGTTTGGAAATTGCCACTGTGGTTGAGCCTTAGCGCCAAGCCGCGAGCGGGGTCCTCCTCTGTTGGAAGACTAACAAAATATGGTCACTGCCAACTGGTGCCTGGGCTGAACCTGGGAGTAACCCGTTACCAACCAGAAGAAAGTCGAAGAGTAAAATACTAAAACCGTAAACCTCAAGGCCCAAAGGGGAAATAAGAGGTAACAGAAGAAGAGTAAAATCGTAATTTTTAAACCTCCGTTCCGTCAAACCCCAAAGGGGAAATTCAAATAAGAACGAAGATGTAAACTGGGGAATGCATTTCAGATCCCATATAATTTATACCATGTGGGAGGGCCAAAACTCTCCATGTTCTTTGGAAATCGGGCAAAGGGAAGATTGAAATCAGGCAAAGGAAAGATTGTAGGTTGTAGCTACCCAATGTTGAGTGCCCATTGCCCATACCACAAAATCGAGGTGAAATTAAACCATAAACCCCGATTTTACCAAATGGCAGGGCGAAGAAGCTATCATAAATTCCCATATTTCTAGAAATTTGGCTAATGGAAGCTTGTTCCTCCAAATTTCAGGGGCTAAATATAATTTGTTTTCCTCTATCCCTCCTAAAAACATGGGCTAACCCTGTACACGATTTTTACCCTAAAATAAATTATGGGCTAATGAAATAAGTTTAAAAAAATCACTCTAATACAAAAAAATCGCCCAATAAAAAATTGGAGGTCCCTTAATTTCGCCCATGAGCGAAATTTTGCCCCTAAAATCATCTATGATGATGATAATGCTTTTTATCAGATTTTGAGAACACTGTAATGTCATCTATATAGATGACTACAAACTTGTCCTTCTCCCCAATGAAGGCAATGTCTATTGGTCGTTGAAAGGTCGCTCTTACATTCATCAATCCAAAGGGAATTTTAGCATACATGAATGTGCTCCAAGGAGTAGTAAATGATGTCTTCTCTCTATCTTCAAGAAAGACAAAGATCTAATTGTAGCCAGAAAATCCATCAATCATAGACATCCTAGATGAACCAGTGACTCTGCAAAATGTGCTCCATCTTTGGCAAGGGGTAATTATCTTTCTTGGAGCTTCTATTCAAATTCCTAAAATCAACACATAGTCTAATTTCCCCATTTTTCTTCCTCACGGGGACCAAGTTAGCCACCCACTCAGAGTATCTCAAAGGAATGATGATTTTTGCATCTAACAACTTCTTCACTTCTTTTTCCATAATAGGCAACAACATGGGATTTATCTTTCTGAGTTTTTGCCTAAAAGGATTGATCTCCTCTTTCAAAGGGATCTTATGTTCAATGATGTTTGTGTCATATGTTCTTAAATTTTCATATTTCCAGGAAAACACATAAGTAAACTCCTTTAAAATCTTATCATACTCATCCCTTTGTTCCTTTGACAAGATTCTAGACAACTTCACATACTTTGAATCCTCCTTTGTACCTAAATTTCATTCAGTCATCTTAGCATTTTCAGTTGAACCTTTAACCTTTAAAAAAACATCATTTCTATCAAACAATCTCTCTAAGGGGACTAGTCCTTTTGGAATATGGTTACTGGGAAACTGAACAATATGATGGCCAACAATTTTATTCAGAAAAATATCAGCATGAGGTATTTTTTCAGTATCATGATCTTAATCAATATGTAAGGCAGAAAACTCATCCACAGTCTCAAGAAATATTTTTATCTCAAGATCATCCTCAAAAACCTTCCAATGTTTGACATTGTCAGGTGTAGAGGGTCTTGTTGACAGCCATACATGATTTTTGCCTTAAAAAAAAAAAAAAACAATTCCTGTAGCTGCCTATGCTTTGTCATGTAAATATTTGAAGGTGAATTTTAAATTGTAAAAACGATGTTTTGATTATTCCTAATGTTTTTATTTTTGTGCTTTTATACTTCATTCATGACTGAAAGCATGAATGAAGTATTAAAAACTTCAAATCATATTTTAATTTAATAAGGCTTGGTCTTGAAAGGTTCAATATGCTTTAAACCTCTTCTACTGAAGGTTGTTTTGCTTTGAACTCGTGAAGGAAACACTTGTTTTAAGACTGTCTTTGGATTGAAGGTTATACCTTGATACTTTGTATGCCAAGAATCGATTGAAAAATAGACTATAGGTGGGTTTCATTTAAATATTCATGGTAAGTCGACTTTGGTTTTAATTTTCGATAGGATTTTGGTTTGTAAAGAAAATCCTCTCCTAACCTTAGTAGCTCGACTTCACCCTTCGTATTTGATGAGATTCAAACACACCCGGTCGTATCCTGTACTCTATTTGAGGTGGCAATTTGAATCGACAGGCTCATCGTTCCTAGTTAAAGTCTCGTATTTCATATGTACTCTTGGCACTCATTTCGCAAAACACCCGATTTTCATGGTATGAATCCCCTCATACTTTTATTCTGGTCACGTTAGGGTATTGATGAGTTTTATCCCTTTGGTTCTTGCTCTAGTTTCCTCTGTGTTTGAAACCCTTTGTACTCGCAATGAACTCTGTTTGCCTTCGTGACTGCTTGTCCAGAACCTAATGGCCCCTGTCGTCCGTGTCAAACCAAACAACCTCCAAACCCTACTTTTGTATGACGATGCGAGAGAAGACCTTAAAAATCAGGGTTGGGTTGCGTTTCTTATGAAGTTTCAGGGTTACAATCTGCAAGCGGCCTAAGAGTTTTCCCCCACATTCGATGGATACCGAGCCAAAATAGGTGATGTCCAATTAGAAATCACTAAGGAATTTTTGAGCAAGGCGACGGGCCTTCCCCTTACTGGGCAAAAATGGTTTAAGAATTCCAAGTTGGACGAAGTGTCGTGGGCTTTGTTCTTCACCTCTTGAAAAGTTCAGTGTTGCGACAAAGGTATGTCGATTTCTCTCTTGAAAGATAGATGGCATGGGTTATTAGCTGTGTTGAGGAAATTCGTCACCTGTGAGGGATGCTACGGGCTTGTTTTTCTTTACCATATAAGGATGTTAATGCACTTCATCGGTTTTCAGTTAAATATGTCGTTTTATTTATTGAGGAGTTTATATAAAATGGCTAAAAGATATAAAAGGCAGAGTGTGAATTCCATTTTATTCCATCATGGGTTAATTAGGTTATTGTTAGTCTATCATTTGGAATTACAGGGCGACGATTGGGATACCTTCCTGACTCGCAATGGCGTCGCCATAGTTAATCCTGTAGAGATGCTTGTGATTGATAAACCTATGTTGGAAAACCCCCCCTATTCTTTCAAGTGACGGACCAGTTCTTGTATGCTTAGAACCATGTGTTAAGACTATGTTTGATGAGCCTATGTCCGAGCAACAAGATTTTGACCCAAGAGTCATTGAATTTCATGAGCGCGAGTAGCACATCTACCCTAACACCTTTGCAAAGACCGTAAATAGACCCTCGCGCAAACTGTCTAAAAACGACTCAGATATAGGTTTTAATAACAAAAGGGCAGGGAGATTAATCTCTAGGAGCATATGAAACAAATCAAAGTCTCATATGAGATCGATCAAAGCGATCGAGGTCCATGAGAGCTCCGATTATGAGATCGAGAAATTCTTGGCAAGGGAAGACCCAAGTTACCTTAAATCAAATCTCAGCTAGACCTACGATTTCGTAGACAATTTTCCATTGTGCTTGAAACATAGCGAAGGTTTTCCAGGGATCAAACTCGGTAAAGAACCCACAGACGACAATGGTAGCGTTTTGACACATGACCATGGGTTTCCTCAACCAACTGTTCCAGATCCGCGGTGTGAAGTGTGTCTACATTGGGTAAGCAAATATTACACAAATATCCCTCTCCTTCAAGCGAAGATCAAGACCCTCACAACTCATATTGACTTGTTAACAAATGAAAACCAGATAGTCAAGATCAGTGCACAAAGGAAAGGAAAACGCTTGAAGAGAACTGGAAATTTCATAATAAAAAATGCTGAGTGTGTCAAAGAAGTCATTAATTTTGAGGTTTTATGAGCCGAATTTAGCATTCAGTTGAAAGGTAAAGATTTGTGTGATTTTTTTTATTTGTTCTTAATTAATATAGATTGAATCGATTTTCTGCTATTTAAAATAAGACTAGCTACATAATCAACAAATTCTGTAGCTAGTTTGTTCTCATTCAAAATGTTGAAAAATGTTGGCTAAATGAATATCTAAATTTCTTTATTTTCGTTTTTCCTTTCAGGATATCGTGCAGCTTGTGGAGATATAATGATATGGAGCATTTCTGGGGTTATTAGCCATTTCTTTGGCTCATTTTGTAAATAGAAACAAACTTTTTTTAATCTTAAGAGATACAGTTTGATATTGAGTGGTTTTATTACCCTCTATTTTTGTAATTAGTAAATCATCTTGGGATTTGATTCTATCTTAGAAGATAGGATGCTTAGTTTACCTGAACTCTTTAAATACTACAACTTTTTGTAATGAAATCATCCTAGCCTGGGGCAGAACATGGATGATTAATTTATAGACTTTAATGGAACAATAATACACATTTCGACTTTAGATTCTTGTGGATGGTGTCTTCATTTAAGTTTTGTTTATCCTGATATGATAATAGGTTTTGATAGCTTTAGTCTTCATGATTTATTATGTTTTGGGATAATTCATTTATAAATGTTTTCCATAAGTGATGCTTCAGATATTAACTGTGTGATCATCTATTCAACTTCAATGACATGATTTCTCCTTAATTTTTGTTGAAATATTAAATGCAATGTTATTGCTAACAGATTTTTCTTAATGTAATTGCTTGCAATCATAAGATCACAACAACTATTTGTATCACTCTTTCTGTTATTAAAATTCAACTTCCAACACAACTGTTGTGCATTTATTCAGAACAGATTTAAGGTTCATTGTAGGTTTCCCTCATGGACAAGGTGGTTAGATGTTCTCTGATCGTACAAATGTTTGGATGCATATCATTAGTTCGCTAACAAGTTAGCTCATTTATATTTTTCTGTTATTTGTTTATCACTGAAATTCGAATGTATGGTTTGACTTTTGACTATCCATATGTTTCCGTTTCATAGCATTTTCTTTTATTAGTTTAATATTTATAAAGAAAAAACCAAAAATATTTTTATGTGCTTTCTTTATCTGCTTCTTCAAAGCAGGCATTTTTCACATTGAGTTTCGTAAGTTTAGATTAAAACTTGCAGTGTGTATATCATGTATATAAAAAGTATAAGTATATCTGCTATTTAAATATACCTACAATAGTTACATATGTACATATTTATATATAGTAATTTGTAATTAGTTATTTATTTCATTTCTTTTATTTGTTTCTTTAGAACACTTAGATTGGCTAACAGAGCCATTAAACCTATCAAAACGAGTTACACCAAACGGCTTGGGTTATTTAGACAACCCCGAACCAGACTCGTTCTTCCAATTGATGGACGATCATTTTCGCCTGTCAACAAATGGTGCTAGAAGGAGGGCCTGAAAACAATTGATGGCATGTGGAAGTCGCAAGAGTCCTCCCCCACACACTCTCTCCCCTATAGTAACAAGGAGTCATTCTGAAAACAACGTTACCTCTCAAACAACAACTACCTCAAACGAAAATCCCTAGATTACCGTTGATCTAGTAACACTAAACCCTCAAGGGTCCGACGTACAAGAAATTGTTCGCCAGTCACTTTTAAGGGCACACAGTGCTTTGGCCCATATCAGACAACCTGGTCGACCGCTGAATCAACCTCTATATTTATCTGATATCAGAGAGAAACTTGAAGGCATTGGTCTACTCCTAAATCCCACAGATCCTGATCCTACCCTTACTCTTACAGTCGGAGGATCCAGTATTCCACCTTCGCCACCTCATTCATCGCCTTCCTCTTCAGGAGGATAATCCTCTGACGAAGGCAGTGTGTCATTTGAACCATCTTAGCCTTCGACACCACCTACACCCATGGAAAATCAAAACAATCTCGCCAGACCTTGGCTCGACCAAGATGTTATGGCCATACCTGTTCCTCAACACCCTTTACCAAAACACCCGGAGAAATGGTTACCTAAGTTCGATCCTGATTCTAAACAAATCGTCGAAGATCACAGAAAAAAATTCATGTTAGCCATTAGACTCTGAAATGTAGAACATGAATATGTAGTATGTAGAATTTTTCCTTACACGTTTGAGGGCAATGCCTCTACATGGTATTTCCCCCAACAACCTTACACCATTATATCGTGGGACAAATTCGAGTCCTATTTCCTAGAGAATTTCGGAGATGATAAATCTCCTGAAGTCTTAGTCATGGAACTCTCTAACTTAAAGATGAATCACAAGGAGAAAGTAAAACATTTTAACCAAAGTTTACTTATGTTAAAAAATCGAATTCTCGTTGATTCAATGCCTGCGGAAAATCTCATTGTCGCATATCACACCAAATCTCTACACCAGAATGTAGCAATTTGAGTTAAAAGGTCTAAGAAGACAACATTATTGGAATCCTTCGAGGAGGCAAGCCAAATCGAAAAATATATTTTGATCCTAAAAGATAATCTTAGTAATGAGGTAGAGATAACTCCGTCTTCTAAGAAGAAAATAGAAATTCTTCGTAGACCTCCCCAAATTAAAACTCAATCAGAAACCTCGTATTTGGAAAGTTTACAAAAGGTCGTCCATAAATTATCTAATCAAGTCGTAGACTTGAGGAGATCAGCTGAAGAAGCATCTTCAAGCAAATGAACTTACAAACCTCCTTTTAGAAAACCTTTTCCCTCAAACCGACCAAACCCAACCCCTGAAGGTCTGAATTTTGAAAGCTTACAATACGTTATACATACTATCCTCGAAGCACATGATAACTTAGTTCCCCCTGAGAATTCTAAAGATGTGGTTGAAGAGGAAACAACCGAAGAAGAAGAACAATCTCCCAATATCTTTGGACATTTTTTTGACAGTATTTTTCAAGCCAATTTTGAAACTGTCCATCCTTATAATACCAGAAGCAAAAATCAGAGTAAACCCTCTTCCGAAATAGTTGCTAATGTGTCTCAGAAACAATTTAAACAAACTGAAACAAAATAGAATTTAGGAGCCCCAATTTTAGAATATGATTTGATTGAAGACCTAAATAAACTTAGAGCTAATATTTTTGTTTATGAACTTTTAAAGTTTCCCTTGCTGCTACAGAAAATGCTTCAGAACATTACAGAAAACCACAAAAACAACAATCTAAACAACAATAAAATTGCAGAAATCAGTCCTAAAACAACTCAAAAGGTCCCTACCAAAACGACGCATGAACCCTCAAATAAAAGAGACCTCACTGAAAAAACTGTATCAAATGTAGATAAAGTAATTTCAGGGACAACGACCAAAAATCAGCAAAGTTTTGTTGTTAATACTCGGAAAAATGTCCCACCTTTTTTATTAACTTTTGAAATTTTCAATAGAAATGTACATAACTGCATGGTAGATTCTGGTGCATCATCAAATGTGATGCCTTTGCCTGTCTGCCAAAAAATCAATGCTGAAGTTTAACCTTTCAGTCTTAAAATCATTCAGCTCAATCGGATGAATTTTAAGGTAATTGGTGAATTAAAAAATGTACTTGTTAGGCTATCCTCTAATCCTAAGGTTCACCAAATGATTGATATCATTATTGTTGACATCCCTGAAGTGTATGTTTTATTCTTAAGCAAGGATTGGTCCGAACAGTTGCATGGATACTTTGCGACAGATTAGTCTCATTTGTGGCTACCAGAGAATGGAAAGCCAAACATAATTAGGATTAATCGTGAGCGTTACCTTAAACACACCATAACGGATTTGAATGATGCTAATGTACCATTTACTGCTTCCACTAATTCATTCAAAATCTAGGGAATGAACACCTTTTTCGGTAACTTCATGGTGGAAACTTCTGTCATCACTAATCCAGAACAACATACAGAACTCATGACATGCACACAGTCAACAACTTTACCAAATGTGCCAAACACGACCGATGAAGCTCACATATGGTATCTTTACTTCAATGGATCCAAATCTAAAGAAGGAGCTGGTGCAGGATGTGTACTCATAGACCCGACAGGTAATAAAACTTTGATTGCTTGTCGATTAGAGTTCGAATGTACAAAAAACATTGTTGAATACAAGGCACTTTTGCAAGGACTCAAGAAAATAGTAGATATGAATGTACAGAACTTAATGGTATTCGGTGATTCGAAAATTGTGGTCATACAAGTAAGGAATTCCATACATTGCCTATCACCACACCTGAAAATTTATCAAGCCGAGGTATGGAATCTAATGCATAAGTTTTCCGCATTTAATATCAATTCCATTCCAAGATTAAACAATTCCAAGGTTGATTTATTAACCAATATTGCTTCCAGACTCCTGCCCGCAGAAGGTCTTTCTCCAAATGCATTTTCAATTGAGTTATTGTTCAGACCATCAGTCCGAGACAACGTCACCAACTAGAGAGTGTTCGATGATGATCAATAGATCATTAGTTTTTTTCACATGGAAGACACTTTCCAAGGTGCGGTTATTGATGAAGGCACCCACAACGAAGATTTCCGCAATTTTACGGTAATATCAGACTCGAGGTATCATGAATCAACTTCAGATCTGGTAAATTCTATCCCTAAATCCGTGGTAAGATTAGAAAAGTTTTATGATTTGCATGAAAAATTCAAGAAATCAATAAATTGTAAAACAAACAGTGCTTCCTTGACCCATGAAAAAGTAAATCTAGGGACTAAAGATAATCCACAATGTATTAATCTGGGAACGGGATGTTCCGAGCAAGAGAGGTTAGCCTTTATAAAACTGTTTAAATAATTCAAGGATGTCTTTTCTTGGACATACGATGATTTCAAAACTTTTGACCCTAACATTATACAACACATCATCCCCATGGAACCCCAGACTCAACCTTTTCAGTAGAAGCTGAGAAAGATGCACCCTAAGCTTGAACTGATGGTCAAGAAAGAACTAAAAAAACTATTAAATGCAAAGATAATATTCCCAATAAGACACACACAATGGGTATCTAATCTTGTTCCTGTAAGGAAGAAAAGTGGTGAAATTCAACTCTATGTCGATTTTCAGAACTTAAACCGAGCGCCTGACAAAGATAATTATCCTGTTCCTCCAATGGATCAAATTCTCCGGCAAGTATCCGGCTCTGAAAGACTGTCACTGCTAGACGGTTTTTCAGGATACAACCAGGTCCTCATGTCCCCCCCTCCCCCCAACTAGTTAAAAACCACATTCTGTATCCCATGGGGTACTTACGCCTACAGGAAAATGCCTTTTGGGCTTATAAATGCCGGGGCCACTTTCCATAGAGCAATGGATATTTATTTTCGTGGTCACATCAATCAATCCATAGTGGTCTATCTTGATGATGTTACTGTTTTCTCCAAAAATAAGAAATATCACTTATCCCATCTTAGGTATATCCTACAACGATGTCGCAAGTATGACATATCTCTAAATCCTAATAAGTCTATCTTTGCAGTGGAACAAGGTAAAATTATCGGATTCATTGTATCTAGTAATGGGATGATCATCGATCCCGAAAGAACTCAAGCCATTGCCAAACTTCCTCCACCCTCCTCCAAAAAATCTATGCAATCGTTTTTAGGCCAGATCAATTTTTTCAGAAGGTTTGTTCCGAGTTTCTCAGAAATGGTAAGGCCATTGCAAAAATTAATTAAAAATGATGTTCAGTATCATTGGGGACCGCAGGAAAACCAAGATTTTGACTCCATCAAAAAATCCATAGTGGAGGCTCCCTCCTTAATGAGCCTTGATTTTTCACAAGATTTCACTCTTTATACATTCGCCTCTGATCGATATTATACCACTGTGTTGACCCAAAAGAAAATTGAAAGCAATAAAATTCCCATTGCCTTTATGATCTCAGCCTTTAAGGGAGCAGAGCTTAATTACCCGGTTGTAGATCAACAGGCTTATACTATTTTTAAAGAAGTAAAACATTTTCGATCATATCTATTGAAATCCAGAACTAAAGTCATTGTGCCTTACCTTGCTGTCAAAAACTTGTTAGTACAAAAGGAACTGGGTGAAAAACGGGCAAACTAGATGACATCGTTACAAGAGTATGACCTCGAAATTACCCCTGCGCAAATTGTTAGAGGCCAAGGTCTATGTAAGCTAGTGGCTGATTCGGTTGAAGAGCAGCAAAGTCAAATTAATGTTCTAACTGAAAATCAGCATAGTCAAAACCAAATCTGTTGTGCACTGGATGTTGCTAATTCCTGGTTTGATGATATTAAGTTTTATCTAACACACAGTTCTTCTCCTTTCCATCTTGATCCAAAAAAGAGAAGAGCATTAAGACTAAAATATGCACCTTTCCATCTGGTAAACGATGTATTATTCCTTAAAAATTCTGATGACGTCCTTATGCGTTGTTTGGAAAGAAATGAAGTAGATAAAGGGTTATCTGAACTGCATACAGGAGAAGCTGGTGGGCACTTCGGTGGAGACACTACCGCTCACAAAGTATTAAGAGTAGGGTACTATTGGCCCACATTTTTCAAAGATGCCCATACATTATTCCGTAAATGCATAATCTTCCAAAAGGCTTCTGGATGAGTACAGAAGGCACCAATTCCTCTGCAACCTATTTCGGTAGATTTTCCTTTTCAGCAGTGGGGTCTTGACATCACAGGGCCTATTAACCCCACTTCCTCGCAACAACATAAATACATCATTACATCGACGGATTATTTTACCAGATGGTTCGAGGATGCACCATTAAAAGTGGTAAACACCAGTAAGGTAATATCTTTCCTTAATTCAAACATCATTACTCGATTCGATATTCCTGAATGTTTGGTCTTCGATAATGATTCCTATTTTTCATCCCTCGATATGAGTGCTTTTGCTTTAGAAAAAGGGATAAAATTGAAATATTCTACCAGCTATTACCCCCAAGGAAAGGGCTTAGTAGAATCAACAAATAAAAACCTGATCAAAATCATCAAGAGGACAGTTTCCAAAAACCACAAAAATTGGCACAACACGCTTTTTAATGCAGTCTGGGCTGATAGGGTGACTCTAAAAACCGTTGTTGGTAATTCCACCTTATTTATCATCTATAGAAGAGAATCAATTCTCCCTCCTCATGTCCTGCTTCCCTCGCTGTAATTGTCACAAAAAGTTCAGGAAGAGGATTGTCCTCCTCTTGAAAGTCGCAATAACGCTTTGTTGAAATTAGAGGAAGTAAGAAAACGAGCAAAAGAAAGACTAGATCAGCATCAACGTATTGTTAAAAGCTGGTTTGATTGAATTTCTCCCTCAGACAGGAATTTCGAGGTGGGAGATTTGGTGCTCAAATGGGATAAACCTTATTAAGAAAAAGGGGAACATTCCAAGTTCCAAAATCTGTGGTTAGGACCCTTCTTAATCCCTGAAAAACTAGGCTCCAGCTCTTTCCACTTGCAGAATTTAGAGGGATAGCTAAACACCTTCCTGGTGAATGACCAAGCTCTCAAAAGGTATTTTTCATGACAAGTCCCAGATGCATCTTTTGTACATATTTTTTCTGTTTTGATTTTGTTTTATTTTTTGGTTTTTGTTTCTGCTTCAATTTTTTTTGTTTTTATTGCTTTCCAGTTAAAACATGCCTGTATCATAGTTTAGTTCAAGGAGGGAAACCAGAATGCCTCATCTTAAAAAATAGTCAAGGTCTTTCAGAGCATCAATTGCTATAATTTTCCTAAAATGCGGACTAGCTAATGAAGTTTCTCTATTCAGAATAGATTTCATGGTTTCACTTTATAATTATGAGCATACACGACTATCATTAAAGGCTCTTTACACTTTCCCTGCTTTTAAAGAAAGCAACTTAAGGATGTCTTCCTGTCCTCGAAAAATTAGTTTCCTCAGTAAACTAGTTTCAAATTATAATGAAGGTTATCAAGCAAAAAAATTAAAGTCTGGAAAATAACAAGTGTTGTAAAAACCTGAATTTTCAGCATCACCTCGCTCTTCTGAATATCTTTAAATTTATATTAGTTTGTGAATAATTTCTCGAGAGTTGTGGGAAGTGTTTGTAAACCCGCCTGGATACTAAACAAGTCTGCTGGCAGCAGGTAAATGCATGCATGATGCCAAGACAACTTCGCCTGGGTACTGAACAAGCTCGCTGGTAGCGAAGCAATGTCGGGTTCAAGAAAATTCTCAGGAATAAATTTTGATATTGGTCATAAGCATCCTTCATTTTGAATTGAAATTTCTTGGACAAGGTAGAGGCATCAAAGTGGGTTAATTGACATCCCTGCTGAGGCTATGGATGCCTACTAGCAACAGTGGCCCTGTCAATAGTATCAGAGCCATTGACTTGAACATCGTTCCTCTCATTTTTTAAATTTGTCACCGGATTTCATTTGAATAAAAAGATGTTTGAAGCTGGACCGTGTAATGATTGTCGATATTCTTGATGTCCTTCAGCTATTTTTTGATCTATAATCATTCTAAATAGTCCTAACATGAACTCATCGATGATGCAGAGATAACTGCTTCTCCCAGTAAGTCGCCATTGTTGGCAACCATACATGATTTTTTCCTTTTAAAAAAATGACAAATAAACAATTCTTGTAACTGCCTACGCTTTGTCATGTAAATATTTGAAGGTGACTTTTAAATTGTAAAAATGATGTTTTGATTATTCCTAATGTTTTTATTTTTGTGCTTTTATACTCTATTCGTGACTGAAAGCATGAATGAAGTATTAAAAACTTCAAATCGTATTTTAATTTAATAAGGCTTGGTCTTGAAAGGTTCAATATGCTTTAAACCTCTTCTATTGAAGGTTGTTTTGCTTTGAAATCATGAAGGAAACACTTGTTTTAAGACTGTCTTTGGATTGAAATTTATACCTTGATACTTTGTATGCCAAGAATCGATTGACAAATAGACTATAGGTGGGTTTCATTTAAAGATTCATGGTAAGTCAACTTTGGTTTTAATTTTCGATAGGCTTTTGGTTTGTAAAGAACATCCTCTCCTAACCTTAGTAGCTCGACTTCACCCTTCGTATTTGATGAGATTCAAACACACCCGGTCGTATCCTGTACTCTGTTTGAGATGGCAATTTGAATCGACATGCTCATCATTCCTAGTTAAAGTCTCGAGTTTCGTATGTACTCTTGGCACTCATTTTGAAAAACACCTGATTTTCGTGGTATGAATCCCCTCATGCTTTTATTCTGGTCGCGTTAGGGTATTGATGAGTTTTATCCATTTGGTTCTTGATTTAGTTTCCTCTGTGTTTGAAACCCTTCGTACTCACAATGAACTCTGTCTGCCTTCGCGACTACTTGTCCAGACCCTAATGGCCCATGTTGTTCGTGTTGAACCAAATGACCTCCAAACCCTGCTTCTGTATGATGATGTGAGAGAAGACCTTAAAAATCAGGGTTGGGTTGTGTTTCTTGAGAAGTTTCAGGGTTACAATCTGCAAGCGACCCAAGAGTTTGCCTTCACGTTCGATGGATTCTGAGCCAAAATAGGTGATGTCCAATTAGAAATCACTGAGGAATTTTTGAGCAAGGCGACAGGTCTTCCCCTTACCAGGAAAAAATGGTTTAATAATTCCAAGTTGGATGAAGTGTCATGGGCTTTGTTCTTCACCTCTTAAAAAGTTCAATGTTGCGACAAAGGTATGCCAATTTCTCTCTTGAAAGATAGATGGCATGGGTTATTAGCTGTGTTAAGACAATTCGTCACCTATGAGGGACGCTACAAGATTGTTTTTCTTTACCATATAAGGATATTAATTCACTTCATCGGTTTTCAGTTAAATATGTCGTTTTATTTATTGAGGAGTTTATATAAAATGGATAAAAGATATAAAAGGAAGAGTGTGAATTCCAGTTTATTCCATCATGGGTTAATTAGGTTATTGTTAGTCTATCATTTGGAATTATAGGGCGACAATTGGGATACCTTCCTGACTCACAATGGCTTTGCCACAGTTAATCCTGTAGAGATGCATGTCATTGATAAACCTATGTTGGAAAAACCCTCTGTTCTTTGAAGCGACAGACCAGTTCCTGTATGCTTAGAACCCTATGTTAAGGCTACGTTTGATGAGCCTATGTCCGAGAAACAAGATGCTGACCCAAGAGTCATTGAATTTCATGAGCACGAGCAGTACGTCTACCCTAACACCTTTGCAAAGACCATAAACAGACCCTCGTGCAAACTGTCTAAAAATGACTCGGATATAGGTTTTAATAACAAAAGGGCAGGGAGATTAATCTCTAGGAGCCTACGAAACAAATCGAAGTCTCATATGAGCTCGATCAAAGTGATCGAGGTCCATAAGAGCTCCGATTCTGAGATCGAGAAATTCTTGGCAAGGGAAGACCCAAGTTACCTTAAACCGGATCTCAGCCAGACCTACGATTTCGTAGACAATCTGCCACCATGCATGAAACATAGCGAAGGTTTTTCAGGGATCAAACTCGGTAAAGAACCCATAGACGACCGTGGTAGAGTTTTGACACACGGCCATGGGTTTCCTCAACCAACTGTTCCAGATCCACGGTGTGAAGTGTGTCTACATTGGGTAAGCAAATATTACAAAAATATCCCTCTCCTTCAAGAAAAGATCAAGACCCTCACAACTCAGATTGACTCATTAACAAATGAAAACCATAGAGTCAAGATCAGTGCACAAAGGCAAGGAAAACGCTTGAAGAGAACTGGAAATGTCATAATAAAAAATGCTGAGTGTGTCAAAGAAGTGATTAATTATGAGGTTTTATGAGCCGAATTTAGCATTCAGTTGAAAGGTAAATATTTGTGTGAGTTTGTTGATTTTTTCTTAATTAATATAGATTGAATCGATTTTTTGTTGTTTAAAATAAGACTAGCTACAGAATCAACAGATTCTGTAGCCAGTCTATTCTCATTCGAAATGTTGAAAAATGTTGGTTAAATGAATATCTAAATTTCTTTATTTTTGTTTTTCCTTTCAGGATATCGGGCAGCTTGTGGAGATATAATGATATGGAGCATTTCTGGGGTTATTAGCCATTTCTTTGGCTCATTTTTTAAACATAAACAAACTTTTTTTTAATCTTAAGAGATACAGTTTGATATTGAGTGGTTTTATTACCCTCTATTTTTGTAATTAGTAAATCATCCCGGGATTTGATTCTATCTCAGAAGATAGGATACTTAGTTTTCCTGAAATTTTGAAATACTACAACTTTTTGTAATGAAATAATCCTAGCCTGGGGCAGAAGATGGATGATTATTTTACAGACTTTAATGGAACAAGAATACACATTTCAGCTTTAGCTTCTTGTGGATGGTGTTTTCATTTAAGTTTTGTTTATCCTGGTATGATAATAGGTTTTGATAGCTTTAGTCTTCATGATTTATTATGTTTTGGGATAATTCCTTTATAAATGTTGCCCATAAGTGATGCTTCAGATATTAACCGTGTGATCATCTATTCAGCTTCAATGACATGATTTCTCCTTAATTTTTGTTGAAAGATTAAATGAAATGTTATTGCTAACATATTTTTCTTAATGTAATTGCTTGCAATCATAAGACCACAGTAACTATTTGTATCACTCTTTCTGTTATTAAAATTCAACTGCCAACACAATTGTTCTGCATTTATTCAGAACAGATTTAAGGTTCACTGTAGGTTTCCCTCCTGGACAAGGTGGTTAGATGTTCTATGATCATATAGATGTTTGAATGCATATCATTAGTTCGCTAACAGGTTAGCTCATTTATATTTTTTTGTTATTTGTTTATCACTGAAATTTGAATGTATGGTTTGGCTTTTGACTATCCATACATTTCCGTTTCATAGCATTTTCTTTTATTAGTTTAAGATTTATAAAGAAAAAACCAAAAATATTTTTATGTGCTTTCTTTATCTGCTTCTTCAAAGCAGTCATTTTTCACATTGAGTTTCATAAGTTTAGATTAAAACTTGCAGTGTGTATATCATGTATATAAAAATTATAAGTATATCTGCTATTTAAATATACCTACAATAGTTACGTATGTACATATTTATATATAATAATTTGTAATTAGTTATTTATTTCATTTCTTTTATTTGTTTCTTTAGAACCCTTAGATTGGCTAATAGAGCCATTAAACCCATCAGAACGAGTTACACCAAAAAACTTGGGTTATTTAGACAACCCCGGACCAGACTTGTTCTTCCAATTGACGGATGGTCATTTTCGCCCATCAACAGGTCTATACTTCACTTCCACATCATATTTGAGTTTAGGGGGCAAAGGAACTCTGAAATTACTTGCTGAAACAACCAAGGAATCTGCCATAGTGTTCTCCTCTCTTGGAACAAATGAGATATTAAAAGCTAAGAAGAAACTATCAACAAGATCCCAAACTTCATTTCTATAAGTCCTTAACCTGGGGTGTTTATCTTGATAAATATTTTTAACTTGATGAACAATTAATTCAACATCTCCAAACATTTCCATCTCTTCAATCCTAATGTCTTTAGCAACCCTCAAACCCAAAACAAGAGCCTCATATTTTGCCACATTGTTTGTAGTTTCAAATTCAAGCTTGTAGGACAAATATATGATCTCTTGGGTAGGAGAAATAAAGACTACCCTAGAACCAACACCTTCCTTAGAAGAGGCCCCATAAAAAAAAATCTTCCAAACTGAGGTATTAGGAGGAGGATCTTCAAAAGAGGTGATGGACTATTTTCTGATTTCAATAGGTGGTTGAGGAGCATTAGTGAGATGTAATATATTGGATCATAAATCAGTATCAAGTGCAAAAATAGGGTGGTTGGTAGGATTTTCTTCATCACTGATGATGTAAGCTAATTATGCCTCCCTATAAAGCCTTCTATGTTCTGTCGCAAACACAAGAATGATGGCATATGAAATTTCCATCTACAAAGTTCACCCTAGTCTTTTGATCCAAGATCTTGACAAGAGCATCCCAAGCTTAGGGGGGACATCATCCACCACAATATCCATGACCACACTTTTCATTGGAAATTGGAACAGGGTAACAACCAGGTCTTTAATAACCCCAAGACACTTCACCTTCCTGGAATAAAATGAGTATAGGTCATGGTAGGTTTTTGTAATTTCCAACCCAAGCTCATCCATGATGGTTTTAGGCATGAGGTTATGAGATGCCCCTGAGTCCATCAAGCAGTTTTGCAACACTTTATCATGAATGTTTAATGATGTGTAGAAAGGAGGGGAAAAGTCATCCCTATCCTCTACCAACAGTCCCAACATGAATACTATTTTTTCATCTTGAAGGTTGACTAAATCTGTGAAATTAGAGGAAGGCTCGGGCTGCAACATTTTAGAAATATATCTTTTGAATTCCTCATTCTTAATCAGCTCCAAAAAAGGTACATGGATTTTAATTTTTTGAATCTCACTCTCAAAGCTAAAAGAGGATGGATATTTCAGAATCTCCTTAACTTCTAGGGTAGGGCTCTTAGCCAATGCCTGGGGGTTTTGTGCATCTTTTTCTTTTCTGCTAGTTGCCACAGCCTTAGCATAATTTTTTTGTTTTAGTGGGCTAATTAGAAGTGTCAGTCTTCCCCTCTTTCTTTTTTGACCTTAAGTTGTATTTACTTGGATTTTCATTTGTTTTTTCTCCTTTACTCAATTCATTTAAATGACTATCCATGAGAGACTCTTCATATGCAGATTGGGTTAAATGAGGAGATGAAGAGGTTTCACCAAGACAATGGATTTTAGGATCAGTTTCTTCATCCTCTCCTTCTTCATCAACAACAAGGTTGTTTTGGAGAGGAGCTTATACTTTTTTATCATCCCTATCCCTATTTATTTGATCTCTTTGGAGGACCTGAGGGGCATTATTTGGTCTTCTGAAATTACCTCTATTATCAACATTCTATGTGTTCCTATAGTTTTGTTTTCCTTCAAGTTTCAAATTCTCCATTTCAGCAGAAAATGATTTTACCAATTTTGTAAGTTCATCAACTTGAGGGTGGATGACAGGGGATTCTGAGGTTGAAGATTTAGCCCTACCTTTCCTTTTGTCTCTATCATATTTTCCCCTAAGTTTGTCAACTTCCAATATGTTAGATTCTACTTCCAAAGCTACATGTTGCATATGAGCTAGAGAGGTAGATCTTCTTTCTTTCAACAGGAGGCAAAACTCAGGGTCAAAAGCACTGTCATAGGTAATATTGGCGGAGGTTTCTGTAGGATTTATTTCAGTGGGAATCTTGTTGTACATTTTATTAAATAATTTTGATAAATTTGAAACAGATTCCCCCTCTTTCCTCTTAAGTGACCTAAATTATGCAATATAATAAAGGAAATCCTTTTTATCCCCCCAATGCCTCAAGAAAACAACATCCAAAGCTTCAATCCCATCAATAGATCCAGGAGTCAAACCCCTAAACCATATTCTAGCCTCACCATCAAGGCTCTGTACAAATACCCTCATCCATACATCTTCATTCTCAATGTTAAGATTATCTGCATAACTATAAAAGGTTGCAAGGTGTTCCTCTGCAGTTATGTCTTCCTCCCCTCTGAACTTGGGAATGTACTTAAGGTAGTCTCCAAATGGAAGAGAATTCATAGGATGAGGTAAAATAAAAGGGGCATACCTAGTAGCCACTATGGCATCCATCCTATTTCTAGGAATATTAACACCTACCATTGGGTTGTGAACTGTAGGAGAACAAGGGGGAGATGGAGTTTTGATAGATACAAATGCAACTTGGATATTTGGAGAAATAAGAAGCTTGGATGGAGAGGTTTTAGTTTTCAGAGGAAGAGTTTGAGTCTTGGAGGAAGATGGCATAGGGTCCAAGGGAAAAGAGGTTTCCTCTTATTTAGTCACAACAACTTTGATAGGAGGAGGATTAGGAAGGCCCAAAGTAGGAAAATATTTAAGAATCTCAAGTTTGAACCAACTTACAACCTCAGGAGAAGCAAGGGTTTCAAAATTTTCTTCTTTCAATTTGGGGCTAAAAGAAGAGTATTCAACAAGAAAATTTTCAAAATCCAAACTTTTAGAAACTTCAGGAGAAGGTAAAAGAGGAGAATTGGATATGGATATTGGAGTTTTAAAAGTAGAATCATGTAAATGAACAGAAGTACCTGGTAAAATAGCTGAAAATCCTTCTTTAGAAGCCTTTCCTTTCTTGATAAGATTCTCTAGGTCATCTTCAAGTGTTACCAGAGGTATATGTGGAGTAGACCTTGTGTGTATGCCTTTGGGAGCCACAACGGAACAGTGGAGTCGCCAGGTGCAAGCTGCAATCTTTAATGTATTGAATTCTAATGCACCATCAAAATCAATATTGCTTTGTCGTTCAATCCCAGGGAAATGTCTTCAATTCGTTCCCCGACAACAACGCCAAGAATGTTAGCACTAAGAATCACCCTCATATTGCAAGAGGATAAGCTCAGTACCCATCAAAAGGTTTGTGAATGTAAATTAATAATTAAAGGTCAAATGGACAAAACTCAGCATAAGGACGTTTAACACAGAAATCTGGGCTAACATCCATAAGAAAATGAGGTTTTGATTAACTTCAGTCAGTGATTTAAGGATAAAGGTGAATAGAAGGAAGACTCAGTGAGGAAGGTGGATCAGTCTTCTATAAGCATCAGGCCTTCAAGCAACTAGGAGAAGAAAAACTCAACCGCGAGAACTTTCTGAACTTAAAGTTTAAAAAACTAAAAAAAAATCATAGCAACATTATAATCAAACCTCCATTATAACATAACCACAACATCTCATATGGATCATCCAATCATGAGCATTTCAAAATAAGAGGAAACAAGATGATGAAAGAAAACTGACTTCTATTAATGAAAATGTCACAAGTCTCATACATAACCAGAGAACACCTTTGTTTAGTCAAAATATTACGAAAGGGAGATTTTCTCAACCATATGACCCTCTCATATCATTCATCTAATGTATTTATAATCAAGACAGTAGACAACAGCTAGGAGTGCGAGCTAGCCTTCCTATCCTAGGATTCTCCACAAAATGCTACAAGTCTAACGTATGTACCAACAAATCTAACAAACTGCTAAAATCAAGGAGCCTGTTGGAAACCACTCTAACAAAAATGAATGACATGTATTGTTTCTTGGGTGCCTCTTCTCTAGTTGTATGTGTCTTCTCTTGTCTGTCACGTTCCTTTTGTCAGAAGGAAACTCGGGTCTGTCTGGGCCTGCAGGAAAAACTTCCCTCTGTGGTACTTTAGGCTGACATTTTTTTATCTCCTCGGCCAAACCCTCCATGCTTCCATTTAAGGGGGGTAGTCGATTGTTCAATTGCCAGTCCTTCTTTCACTAAATGATTTCTCTTTGGGATCAGGATAAGGCTTAACGCCCATTTTTTTGCCACGCGCTGCTCTCGGATTGGACCCTATATAAGCACATGAATGCGGAAGATGTCAAGGGAGGTTTGGATCCACACCGCTCTAACTCCCGTAATCCACCACCAACCACCATGTACCTCTCTAGCTATACCTTTGTTTCGATTGAGGGACCGCTCTAGAATTTTAACGTTTAAGCATGTTCTATCTTCGCAATGAAGTGTGGCCGTCAATCTTGTTGTAATCTACGATCTGGGTAACCCTACTATTTTAGTGCCCCTTCTAAAGTTTATCTGTACTCCAACTCTAGAATCCTTTTAACCATGTTTGGAGATGGAGCCAAATTTGGCGTTTGAGAGCTTTGAATGTTGAGCATGAATATCTCCCGGAGGACGATCTCCCAAATCCAACGTGGTGGCCTGATGTCAAGTGTCGACATGTCATGGGAAGAAGAGTGACATGTATCACGTGGAAATGGGAGAATGGTGCAACCAAATGACCTAGAATGAGTGCCACATGTCAGGGCTAGATGGAAGCCACTTGTCTCCACGAATGAGTGCCAGAAGTCCTGACGGATGAGTACCAAGTCTCTTCGGCACTTCCACACTTCAGGCTTCGGGAGTTTTGGATTGTGAAGCATGAAAAACTCCCGGAGTAGCACGTGCTCGGAGTGATGGGGAAACCTGAAGTTATATGATGTCACAACTATTGATGGATGAGTGCCACACGTCTTAACTGATGAGTGCCAAGTGTATTCGACATATAAGTTCTATGTGCTGAGTTGAAAAACACCCGTGGAGTGATAGGGCCTGAAGTGACGTGGCAACCTGATGTCACTTTGGGACTTCAACTCTTCGAGACTTCAGGACATAGAGCATGGAAATATCCTGAAGCAACTTTGTCCCAGTTTACGTGGCAGTCTCTTGTCACTTTGAAACTTCAAGCTTCGGGAGCTTTTGGAGGCTTCTGTCTAGTCATTAATCCTTGCACGATTTTGAAACTCCGACTGCACGAGAGCCGCTAATCTGAACTGTACATGCGATCTCTGCCATTGAAAATTGAACCTGTCTGCTTGCTTGTATTTTAAGCTCGAAATGGACTGCTCTGGATGTTGTGTTTTGTGCTCATGGTTATTTCCTATGCAAACAAAGGACTTGGTCGACTTGTTGTAAGCTCAATTAAAGGCAAACAATATGACCAGTAATTCGAACCAAATCACAATATGTGTTTATCCTTCAAGAAAGACAGAAAAAATTTGCGCAAAGAATTAGTCAAGAAAGACAATAAGGAAAAACAGGTCATTGAAAAAAAGGGAAACCAACTTTATCAACCAGAAGAGGAAAAACTTATAGGAAGGTATGTGGAAAAGAGAGAGATAGGGAAGAGGTGTAGACTTAGGTCTTAACAAAAACTACCTAAGACCCATGACAACTTCATGTGATAATACATACAACATTCTAATTTCAGAAGTTGATGTTAAGCTCAGACCTATATAGACATTTTTTATTTAACACGTCTCCTTTCAATTTTATTGACTATTTATTTTATACAATAAATAATAATTGGTTGATATTGTAACAAAAGGTTGTCATTATTTGTTGGTTTTAGTATAATTTTGATAAGTAATTCCATACCACTTCACCTGTAAAACTAGTTTTAGGAGCATAAATGTAATATACCAGATATAAAATGTATGCAGAACATAAATAAAATGCTAGTAATGGCAGAATAACAACAATATAACCAAAACATTCACCACAATAACACTGAAATGATATAAGAATAACCACAGAAATAACACTTCGAATTTGAAAGCAATGTTCACGGGCCTCTTCGAGGGGGCAACCTCTAGTTGAGAAGAGCTTTATTACAATAATATCCAAGCTAGGGTTCTCATACCCTCGACTCCTATTTATACTAAAAAGAAGCATCTAGAGGAAGATCCTTCTAGAAGCGGAAGCTTCTATTAGATCTTCTTACATCCACCTTATTCTATTTTATTGAAAGGCCTTATTAATATTGACCTTTATTACATCCGAATATATTGTTCTACCTATGTGCGGGTTAGGACCCTAACATGTCCGCCCCCTTAAAAACAACCTTGTCCTCAAGGCTTGAGATGAGGAAATTGTTGCAGAATGGTAGCTGGTTCCCAAGTGGTGTCTGCTGGAGTTGTATCTTTCCACCGGACTAGCACTTCCTTGATGGTTCTCTAACGTAGGCGATGCTCCCGCTGGTCCAAAACTACTTCTGGTTGTAGCCAAATGGATCCTTCTTCAGCTAACTCTGGAAGGTTGGTTTGAATTTGGCACTTAGCTCCAATCACCTTCTTTAAGCATGAAACATGAAAAACATGATGTAGCTTCGAATGGCTGAGCAAAGCTAACTGATAGGCGACTTGTCCCACATGCTTGAGAACGGTATAAGGACCATAAAATTTGGGCACTAGCTTCTGACAATGCTCGGCCTTGAGGGAAGTTTTCTTGTAAGGTTGCAATCTAAGAAACACCTGATCCCCTTCTGCAAATTGACGTTCAGAGCGACCTTGATCTGCTTGTTGCTTCATGCGATTCTGTGCCATGACCAAATTCTCTTTGAGGGTACAAAGAATAGCCTCTCGAGCTGTAAGTGTTAGGTCAACCGCCTGGACCTTGGAGGCACCCGGTAAGTATGAGAGAACTGTAGGTGGCTTCGGTCCATATACCGCTTCAAAAGGAGTCATGCATGTAGTTGTATGGTATGAAGTGTTGTACCACCATTCAGCTAGGGGTAACCATTGAGCCCACTGATTTTTCTTTTTTGAGGAAAAACACCTCAAATATGTTTCCAAACACTTGTTGACAACTTCTGTTTGGCCATCAGTCTAGGGATGATAAGTTGTGCTGAGATGCAATTCTGTGCCTT
>ML778810.1:1493823-1514751 GCA_009831015.1 Picea engelmannii
TTTGGAAGGTGGAGGGGGCATTACACAAGCCAAAGGGCATGACCAAAAACTCATAGTGGCCCTCATGAGTTCTAAAGGTAGTCTTGGGAATATCTGCCTCTTTCATACGTATCTGGTGGTAGCCCGAACGAAGATCCAGTTTACTGAAGAATTGGGCACCACTCAATTCATCCAGGAGGTCATCAATGACAGGAATGGGGAATTTGTCTTTGATGGTAAGTTTGTTGAAGTCACGGAAGTCAGGACACATTTGCCAAGAACCTTCTTTCTTCAGAACCATGACCACAGGAGATGAATAGGGGCTCGTACTAGGGCAGATAATGCCTGCAGTAAGGAGTTCCTAGACCATTTTCTCAATTTCATTTTTTGGGGAAAAGGGGTGACGATACAGACATATATTGGGAGGAAGGCTTCCTGGTACATGGGGAATGGAATGATCATGAACACCATGGAAAGGAGGGAGGCCTTGGGGAGTGGAAAAGACCAATTGATTTTTAGAAAGGATGGCTTGGAGGTCTTGCGGTACCGAGGGTGTCTCTGTTGCTTGTATGGCATGGAGTTGGGCGATAACACCAGAATGACCCTTTTTGAGCATCTTTTCCATGCGATGGGAACTAATGATCTCAGGTGAACTGGCGGTGATGCCTTGGAACTTATATTGGTGGACCTCCTAGTCGAATTGCATGGTTAAGTCTTTAAAATCCATGAGAATGGGACCCAAAGTCCTTAGCCAGTCATCACCCAACACAATGTCACAACCTCCCATGTCGATAGAAAACATATGGGATTTCAGGTGGTAGTCACCAATTTGGAGACGCACATTTTCACAATGCCCTCCACATTTCATGGAACCACCATTGGCAATAATGATTTGGAAATTATTGACGGCTTGGATGTAGCAATGAGTTTCTTGGGCAATGCGACGATGAATAAAATTATGGGTGTTGCCACTATCAACCAGAATGATGACCTTCTGATGCTTGATGTAACTAATTAGCTTGAGGGTTTGGGGAGCAGAGAAGCCAGTGAGAGCATTGAGGGAAATGACTGGTTCTACTCCGGGAGGGTCTGAGGGAGGGGTTATGTCAGTGGATTCAGGTGATTCAGACATAGAGGGAGTTTCTTCATCTTCTTCTGAAATCTCCTCAGAGATGGCCATAAAAATCTTTTATTCTTTACACTTGTGGTCCAGGAAATATTTTTCATCACAATTATAACAAAGACCTTTGAGTTGGCGTTCATCCATTTCAGCCTGGGTCAATTTTTGGATCTTTAGTGGAGTAGAGGGAGTAGTGGGATTTACTGGTTTAGGGCGAGGGATGAATGAGGGTTTGCATTTTTGAGAAGATACAACTTGTTGTGCTTATTTATCTCTTTTGGTATCCTCCACCCAACTCTCAGGCTGAGCCATGAGGACATGGGCCCGAATTTCATCCTTGAGGCCGCTGATAAAACACTCTTGGAAAATGGCATCCGACATGCCCTCTATTCTAAAATCCAGGCGCTCAAAGGAAACTATAAAGTCTTCCACTGTTTCTAATTGTTTCAGCTTTGTCAAATGACCCAAATGGTTGGTGTTAGTGTCAAAGCGTTCATAAAGCTATGCCACAAATTGTGTCCAAGCAATATACCCTTGACGATATTTTTTTCTCCATTGCCACCATTGCCAACATTCTTGATCTAGATGGAGAACTTCATACCAGAGTTTGGCCAAGTCATCTGTAATGCTGTATAAAGAGAAGTAATGTTTCATTTGGGTTACCCAACTAGTGGGGTCTGAGCCATCAAATTTGGTCACATCCACCCGTGGAAGGCGTAGGTCACGTTGAAAGTGATGGTTCTGCAAGGTATGGGAATGAGAGGAATGGTCACCTTCAGTATGTGGGGGTGAGGAAGAGGAAGGGTTATCTATAGGGATATGCAGTTTGGTGTAGAGTGCCGAAAAGACTGATTCAAGTTGGGTGGTGAGGTCTTGTTTGATTTCACCCATTGAGGACTGCATGATTGTATTGATGGCGACAACATTGGCACTGAGTTGTTTCACTTCTTGTTGGGTCTCAATGAGACCAGATTGCAAGGTGTTGAAGCGAGCTTCCACGTCTTGGCTATGGGTATGGGCCATGAGAATGGGGGAACTGAAAAGGAGCAGGTGGGGTAAAATTTTTTGCCGAAAAAATGATATGGATGAATGTGATAAGGGTGAAGAGATGAATCCAATGGAATAGGTCTGAAATAATGGTGAAAAAAATTCCATTTTTTTTTTAACGGAGTTATACTCTGGTCTGAAGAATACTGCAGAGAGGAAATGCCCAAATGCTTAACCAGGAAGAAATGTGTATTTACTTGGCAACCCGAACACAGTTGCGCGACAATAGATCTTGTCTGTTTTAATTTGTTTATGTTTTTGTCCCCAAGGGTTAGGTATTCAAGAGTTCTATAGACAAGGGTTTTCCCTCTGCTATAACTCTCTGATATACGTGCGGGGTCCAACAGTAGTACTCGGCCCAATATCTCAGGGCACTAACTAAGGAGGATAGACCGTACCCTTAGTCATACTACCCGACTACCCAGGTAATAGAGAGTATCTTCTCAAGTGCTGTTCTCAGTGACACTATAGCAGTCAAGCGGTCGATCGGTTTATCTAAAGAGGGCCTCAGGTAATCTAGGCCGATCCGTACACAGGTGTTGTCTGATGCGCTACCACTCGAAGGGGTACCAACAGGGGTTACAAGGGTGGCCAATAAATGTGCGCTTAAGTACCACTTGTATTTTCTGCGTGTATGAATCCCTCAACCGCGGGTTTATGCATGTAACGATAGATCTCTATGGCTTAAAGACGCCGGAATATTTCTCTACCCTGAAAAAAATTTAACCCACACTTTCTGCCTAGGAAAGTGATCTGATACCACTTGTAATATACCAGATATAAAATGTATGCAGAACATAAATAAAATGCTAGTAATGGCATAATAACAACAATATAACCAGAACATTCACCACAATAACACTGAAATAATATAAGAATAACAACATAAATAGCACTTTGAATCTGAAAGCAATGTTCACGGGCCTCTTCGAGGGGGCAACCTCCAGTTGAGAAAAGCTCTATTACAATAATATCCAAACTCGGGTTCTCATACCCTCGACTCCTATTTATACTAAAAAGAAGCATCTAGAGGAAGATCCTTCTAGAAGCAGAAGCTTCTATTAGGTCTTCTTACATCCGCCTTATTCTATTTTATTGAAAGGCCTTATTAATATTGACCTTTATTACATCCGAATATATTGTTCTACCTATGTGCAGGTTAGGACCCTAACAATAGACTAATGCAATTTTGGTATTGGCATAATGTTGACATGCAATGTTGTAATTCAAATCTATGCACCAAAACCTTTAGGTTGTCATTATTTTTTTGTTTGAGTATAATTTTGATAAGTAATGCCATACCACTTCACCTGTAAAACTAGTTTTAGGAGCATAGACTAATGCATTTTTGGTATTGGCATAATGTTGACATGCAATATTGTAATTCAAATCTATGCACCAAAACCTGTTCGACAGGGACATTGCCACTATGGTGGAACTTGTTTAAAACTAAAAACCAACCAAAAATTGAAACATTCATATTGCACTCGTAATATAATGTAAGTGTGATATGATATTAACATCATATATTCATATATAATTACATAAAAATAATCATAATGATAATTTATATAAAAATATAAAGTATCTTTTAAATAGGATTTATAAATATAATTAAGTTTTGTATATCCTTGATTAGGACTGATGCAGACATAATTGTCGATAGGTTGTTGATGCTACCATCAATCAACCATTTTACCCAAAAACTCCTTCTCGACTGTTCCTGCAACTATGAACAGAAAGTTCCTACAACTGTGAACACTACAACTATACATTCCCAATTTATAATTTAGCTTATAATTCATTGTTCTTTCAACCATTCACCATTACAAAGACTTAACTGTGATATTGGTTATTTAAACAACTAGTGCCAAAATATCCATCAATTTGTCACACACACAAATTCTATCTCAATTGTGGAAAGCTACATGTTTTAATACATAAAACCTTTGACCACACACATAGTTCATTGGCATTTTAATAGCTCTTGCAATCTATTCAACACAATGAGTTGAAAGTTCTTTTTTTCTCTCAAACCATCATATAATCACAATGGATTTAATAACCCTTAAATTGTTTGACCACGATTTCCAAAACAGAGTATACCTGGGATTCAAGCTTGCATGTAATGACGGGTTTCCATGATATTATGCCCAAATCAACTCTCGTCACTTCAGGTTTCGGTTCAGTATTTTAAACTTGAATTTGAATGAATAGATGGAGCAAATAACTACTTACCCTCAACGCACTTCCAATGGGCGATTTACCTCTCATGCGACAATTCCACATAGAATTTACCATATGTTGGGCGAACTATCTAAGAGTCTTGGTATTTAACTTCTCACATAATTGGGAGTAGTTTCAATATTTGTTCAATCTTCTATACACTCCAATGCAACGATATCCAACAAATCACAATACCCATGATAACCTTTAACACAAATCACCATCCAAAAACAGAGTTTGATTCATCAGTACATCAATGGTGATTTCTCATCATCATCATTTGACCATACCCTCGTCAAGATCATTTACTGGGTTTTTTTTTCATTGTCAACACTTGACTATTTTTCCCAACACACAATGCCAATGCAAATATTCCCCAAAGAATCTTGATTCTCGTTACATCAATCCAATCTCCAATCAATATTCAGGTCCTTTCGAATGGAAATCAACACACACAAATGCAAGGTATTTATTTTTGGCATCAATGCCTTTCATCAATAAATTGAACCCTCAATTTGATACCCTTCCAACTTCAATTTGGCAACAAAATGATCGAGATATAATGATCTCAATATCAAAAGGACGTTTTCAATCCTTTAACACATTTTCAACCTAGAGCATTGATTTCCTTTGACTAGATTAACAATCCACCACTCATAACTTGATTTTGACATTTACATAAATCAATACTACAGTTCAATATATCTCAATAGACTTTAATCTATCCAACACAAGTGCATTTGATCCCTTAATAAACACATCAACTTCAATCCTCAATGGGAATTTAAAAAACATTATACAAGAATTTCAATTTCCTGTAGTTGGTTATTACTGGGAAAACCAAATAGTCAACAAATTCATTCACTCATTCATTATTATAGGAATCTCACAACTATTTCATATTTAACACACAAAATCTTCATTAACATTATGATTGTTACATTAATGGCCTAATCACAAGATGGGTGTGCTTTGCCTTGGCCCCCTCTATCCAATACTCTCTCTCTCCCTCTCTCTCTCTCTCTCTCTCTCAAGCTTACAATGACTAAGTAAATTTTAGAAAAAAATAACATATTTTTTTAGATCCTACAATCCTCTTAATGGATCCTAAGATCATTCTGAGATCTATCTCCTACAATATCTCATGTATAACAATGAATATTCACTATACTGACTCTATCCATTCAAATCTTCTAGATTTATGACTCATTCTCTATAAATTCAACTAATAATTTAAATAATTACAAAATTAGGGAATCCACTCCCTTGGTAAACGTCAGGACCCCTAGGCCTATCAACAAGTTGGAAACTTTAGAGCTATGCTCCTACATCAGACTCCCAAGGTAGAAAAATTTCATGACCTCCTGGTCATGTGTCATTGATTACTTAACCCACCGGGATTCCATACTCGATTATGTTGATATTCATTTGTTTTTTTGTCCGGTTGTTCCATCATCTTCTATAGTTTTCTAGGATCCCATACTTCACTTTGCTGCCTCATTGACTTGTCTACAAAATCATTTCCAACTAGTTGTACATTGTTGTTTCTTCCTTGCTTCATCCCACAATCAATCTCAATATATAGCTCTGTCCTTTTTTGGTACATATCTTTATTGATCATATCTTGTTTTATTTCTTCATATGGAATTTGTATGGTCCTTGCCATTTCTTCACCATATTCATGGTTCGTAATTTATGTTCTATTATAACTTTCATTGTCCTCATATCCCTGAGGATACTATCTACTAATAAAAATATATCTTTGTCCCTGAACAATTACCATCACACCAACAAAGTATAGATGTGGGAAAATGATAAAAAATCCTTCTTCAGATTATCTATCACAACTTTTGTAAAGCACATAACTGCTCTTTACAATTAGTTAACTTTCCAACACATTGTTTAAAAATTTCATCAGACCCATAGGTTGCTTTCATATATATCCAATCCCACATATATTCTTGTTGTTTGTCAAATCTACGAATCTGTAAATGTTGTACCAAATCAATGATATGTTCTTTGGCTATCATGGCTTCATTGTTATAATCATTTTCCAGAATTTTATGACAAATTTCATCATACTTCAGTAAGGCATATGGTTGCCTCATAATCACATCATAAGAACTTACATGATACTTAATTTGCTTAAAATTTATATCCTGCTTCTTAGTCGTAAATTCTTCCTCACCTTTTTGTTGTCCTAAGTCTAAAATTTCTTTCCTTGTCTTGTCTTTCTCCTTCACTTTTCCTCTTGGAATACTTCCCATCTGCATTTATTTTTTCTTCTTGTTGGCTATTTTCATCCTTCATAAATTCCTCTGGTCCTTCTGCAATCTTTTGAGTTGAGTTCTCCTTTTTAGATTTCATTTCATCCCTTGGAGTATACAACTCTTCCTTGGTTCTATCTCTTTCCGGTACTTGAATTATTTGGTTCTTGTCTTTGTCTATTGTAGACAAATTTTCATCCTCTAGCTGTTTGTGATCTTGTTGATATGTTTCCTTTATTGTGGCATCTTCTTTGACAACTCCGTCATTTTCAAAACTTGCAAATACATACTTAAATAAAAAATTAGTTTGAAAAACCAGAGACATCACTTTCTCATTTGATAATTCAAACATCTCTTCCATGTGCTTCTTTGAGCATTCCATGAGACTCTCATCTCCTTCATCCCTTCTGTGAGGAAATTCTTTTCCTTCCATCTTTATGACAGATTTATTTTTTTTCCCTTCTTTAACGCCTCTGAAAAGAACTATTTCTAGTGACTATACATCCTCTTCTAAATTCTTCTTGCCTCCACTCCTTGGAATAATTTTTTCATTTTACTCTTCCTTTAGGACAACCTTCAATGACTGTCCATCCTTATATCTTGGAAAAATTGCATTCACACACAAATTGTTAGTTTCAAAAGTACAAGGATTTGTAGAATCATTCTCTATCATCAACCTTTTCTGTTGTTTTGAATTGTCCCCACAATCCATGAGGCTCTTGATAGTCCTCTCCATGGTAACAAATTCATCTTCTCTAAGGAGTATCCCTTGGTCTGGTTCATAATAGTGAACTATCTCTTCCTCATCATACTTAGTATATATGATCTCTTCACCTATCAACATAGCACTCATCTAGTGCCTCAGATTCTTCCTCAACTTTCTGGCATACAATTTCCTAATAGGCCACTTGATCGTCTTCTTAAGATTCCATCCAATCCTCTAGTCTTCATTCTCCATTTATTTTAGGAGCATAATTATCATACCAAGTCTTTCCTTTAACTCAATCATTTCTTGATTAAATTCCTCATCACTCATCTTCTTCGTTATGTCATTTACTTTGAAATATTCCTTTCCATTGTTGTGGCTTGCACCTGAACCTTTGTAATGTCCATCAATAGTCATATTACCTTTGTGAGATTCCTCTTTCCCATTGTGAGTTGCAATCAATCCCTGGTAACAAGTCTTCTTCATTAACTTGTCACCCCAATACCTCACCAAGCCTCCTCTACAACTTAGCCTTTTGGTATTTCTCTGGTTCTATCTTCTGGAACCTCCTGGGCACTCCTTCCTCTTCTGGCTTCTGCACTTACTCATGCTTACCTTTCGATAACTTCACATGTCCTCCTCTTTCCAAACTTCAGCTGGAACTTGTTAAGGTTCTTTGCCATGATCTAAGAACATCACATGTTCTCTATTACAACTATCCTAGATGTAGTCATTTCCACCATATCTTCCTCTATTGTTTCCACCCACTAACATCAATTTCTCTAGTCAAATCCATTATAAATACCAATTCACCTCTTTAATCTCCTCGTAGTACATACTACTACAATCTCTCCAATCTCTCTGCTAGTTTCAAATTCCTATTTGTACAACCACATGTCTTGCTTCTCAATTCCAAATTCCAAAGAGTGTAGCCGTGCTATGATACCACTTGATGCAGACATAATTGTCGGTAGGCTATTAATGCTACCAACAATCATCCATTTTACCCAAAAACTCCTTCTCGAGTGTTCCTGCAACTGTGAACACTACAACTCTACATTCCCAATTTATAATTCAGCCTATAATTTACTGTTCTTTCAACCATTCATCATTGTAGATACTTAACTATGATATTGGTTATTTAAACAGCTAGTGCCAAAACATCCATGAATTTGTCACAAACACAAATTCTATCTCAATTGTGGAAAGCTACTGGTTTTCATAGATAAAACCTTTGACCACACACAATTCATTGGCATTTTAATAGCTCTTGCTATCTATTCTGGCACAATGAGTTCAAAGTTATTTTTTCTCTCAAACCATCATATAATCAAAATTGATTTAAGAACCCTTCAATTGTTTGACCACGATTTTCAAAACAAAGTATACCTAGGATTCAAGCTTGCATGTATTGACAGTTTGCTATGATATTACCTCCAAATCAATTCTCTTCACTTCAGGTTTCGGTTCATTATTTTAAACTTTACTTTGAATGAATATATGGAGAAAACAACCACTTACCTTCAACGCACTTCCAATGGGAGGTTTACCTCTCATGCAACAATTCCACATAGAATTTACCATATGTTGGGAAAACTATCTAAGAGTCTTGGTATTTGAATGCTCACATAGTTGGGATTAGTTCCAACATGTGTTCAATCTTCTACACGCTCCAACACAACAATCTCCATCAAATCACAATACCCACGATAACCTTTAACATAGATCACCATTCAACAAAAAGAGTTTGATTCATCAATACATCAATGGAGATTTCTCATCATCATTTGACCATACCCTGGTCATGATCATTTACTGGGTTTGTTTTTCATTGTCAACACTTGACTATTTTTCCCAACGCACAGTGACAATGCGACTATGCCCCAGAGAATCTCAATTTGTGTTACATCAATTTGATCTCCAATCAATATTAAGGTCATTTCGACTGGAAATCAACACACAAAAACATAGGGTACTTATTTTTGGCATCAATGCCTTTCATCAATAAATCAAACCCTCAAATCGATACCCTTCCAACTTCAATTCAACAACAAAATGCTCGAGATATAATGATATCAATCTCAAAAGGATGTTTTCAATCCTTTAACACAATTTCAACCCAGAGCACTAATTTGCTTCATCTGTATTAATAATCCACCACTCATAACTTGATTTTGACATTTACATAAATCAATAATACAGTTCAATATATCTCAACATACTTTAATCCAAGAAACACAAGTGCATGTGATCCCTTAATAAACACATCAACTTCAATCCTCAATGGGCATTTCAAAAACATTATACAAGAATTTCAATTTTCGGTAGTTGGTTATTACTAGGAAAACCAACCAGCCATCAAATTTATTCACTCATTCATTATTACAGGAATCTCACAACTATTTCATATTTAACACACAAAATCTTCATTAACAATATGATTGTTACATTAATGGCATTATCAGAAGATGGGCGTGCTTTTCCTTGGCCCCCTCTATCCAACATACTCTCTCTCTCTCTCTCTCTCTCTCTCTCTCTCTCTCCCACAGGCTTACAATGACTAAGTAAAACTTAGAAAACAATAACAAATTCGTTTAGATCCTACAATCCTTCTAACAGATCCTAAGATCGTGCTAAGATCTATCTCCTACAATATCTCATGTATAACAAGGAAGATTCACTATACCGACTCTATCCATTCAAATATTCTATATTTATGACTCATTCTCTAGAAATTCAACTAATAATTTAAATAATTAAAAAATTAGGGAATCCACTCCCTTGGTAAACGTCAAGACCCCTAGGTCTATCAACAAGTTGGAAACTTGAGAGCTATTCTCCTACATCATACTCCCAATGTAGAAAAATTTCATGACCTCCTGGTCATGTGTCTTTGATTACTTAACCCACTAGGATTCCATACTCGATTTTGTTGCTATTCATTTTTTTTGTTGTCCGGTTGTTCCATCATTGTCTGTAGTTGTCCACGATACCATACTTCTCTTTTCTACCTCATTAACTTATCTGCAAAATCATTTCCAACTAGTTGTACATTGTTGTTGCTTCCTTCATCCCATAGTCAATCTCAATATATAGCTTTGTTGTTTGTTGGTACATATCTTTGTTGTTGATATCTTGTTTTATTTCTGCATATGGAATTTGTATGGTCCCTACCATTTCTTCACCATATTCATGGTTTAGAATTTATGTTCTATTATAACTTTCATTGTCCTCATATCCCTAAGGATATTCTCTGCTCATCAAATTATATATTTGTACCTGCACAGTTTCCATCACACCAACAAAGTATTGATGTGGGAAAATGATAAAAACTCCTTCTTCAAACCATCCATCAAAAATTTGTAAAGCACATAACTTCCATTTCCAGTTAGTTAACTTGCCAACATATTGTTTAAAAATTTCATCCGACCCATAGGTTGCTTTCATATATATCCAATCCCACAAATCCTCTTGTCGTTTTTCAAATCCACGAATATGTAAATGTTGTACCAAATCAATGATTTGTTCTTTGGCTATAATGGATTCACTATTATAATCATTTTCCATAATTTTATGACAGATTTCCTCATACTTCAGTAAGGCATATGTTTGCCTCATAATCACATCACAAGAACTCACTTGCTGCTTAATTTTCTTAAAACATATATCATGCTTCTTAGTTGTAAATTCTTCCTCACCTTTTTGTTGTCCTAAGTCTAATTTTTTTTTTCAGACTTGTCTTTCTCCTTCACTTTTCCTCTTCGAATACATCCCATTTGCATTCCTTTTTCTTCATGTTGTCTATTTTCATCCTTCATAAATTCCTCTAGTTCTTTTGCAATCCTTTTAGTTGAGTTATCCTTTTTAGCTTTCATTTCATTCCTTGGAGTATAAAACTCTTCCTTGGTTATATCTCCTTCTAGTACTTGAATTCTTTGGTTCTTGTCTTTGTCTGTTGTAGACAACTTTTCATCCTCTAAATTTTTATGATTTTTTTGATCTGTTTCCTTTATTGTGGCATCTTCTTTGTCAATTCCATACTTTTCAAAACTTGCAAATACATACTTAAATAAAAAATTAGTTTGCAAATCTAGAAACTTCCCTGTCTCATTTGATAATTCAAACATCTCTTCCATGTGATTCTTTGAGAATTTCATGAGAATTTCATCTCCTTGATCTCTTTTGTGAGGAAACTCTGCTCCTTCAATCTTTATGATAGATTTCTGGTTTTTCCCTTCTTCAACGCCTTTGAAAAGAACCGTTTTTTGTGACTATACATCCTCTTTTGATTTCTTATTTCCTCCACTCCTTGGAACAATTTTTGAATTTTCCTCTTCCTTTAGGGAAACCTTCAAGGACTATCCATCCTCATATCTTGCAAAACCTGCATTCACACACAAATTGTTAGTTTCAAAAGTACAAGGATTTCTAGCATCATTCTCTATCATCAGCCTTTTCTATTTTTCTGAATTGTCCCCACAGTCCATGAGGCTCTCGATAGGCTTCTCCACGATAAAAACTTCATATTTATATTCATATTCTCCAAGGAGTATCCCTTTCTCTGGTTCATAATAGTGAACTCTCTCTTCCTCATCATACTTAGTAGATCTGAGCTCTTCACCTCTCAATAGAGAACTCATCTAGTTCCTCAACTTCTTCCTCAACTTTTTGGCATATTGTTGCCTAATAGGCCACTTGATCTTCTTCTTAAGATTCCATCCAATCCTCTGGTATTCATTCTTCATTTCTTGTAGAAACATACTTATGATACTGAGCCTTTGCTTTAACTCATCCATTTATTGATCAGATTCCTCATCACACATCTTCTTCGTTATGTCATTTACCTTGAGATCTTCCTTTCCTATGTTGTGGATTGCACCTGAACCTTTGTAATGTCCATCACTTGTCATATTCCCTTTGTGAGCTTCCTCTTTCTCTCTATGAGCTTTAATCAATCCTTGATATCATATCTTCTTCATTAACCTGTCACCCCAATACCTCACCAAGCCTCCTCTACAACTTAGCCTTTTGGTGTTTCTTTGGTTCTATCTTTTGGAACCTCCTAAGCACTCCTTTCTCTTCCGGCTTCTGCACTTACTCACTCTCACCTTTCGAGAAATTCACTTGTCCTCCTCTTTCCAACCTTCAACTGGAACTTGTTAATTTTATTTGCCACGATCTAAGAACATCACTTGTTCTATGTTATAGCTGTCCTAGATATATTCATTTCCACCATATCTTCCTCTATTGTTTCCACCTACTAACATCAATTTCTTTTTTCAAATCAATTATAAATACCAATTTACCTTTTTAATCTCATTGGAGTACATACTACTACAATCTCTCTAATCTCTCTACTTGCTGCAAATTCATGTTTGTACAACCACATGTCTTGCTTATCAATTCCAAATTCCAAATAGCGTAACTGTGCTCTGATAACACTTGATGCAAACATAATTTCCTCTAGGATTTTAATGCTACCAACAATCATCCATTTTACCTAAAAACTCCTTCTCGACTATTCCTGCAACTATGAACAGAAAGTTCCTACAACTGTGAGCACTACATTTCTACATTCCCAATTTATAATTCAACGTATAATTTAATGTTCTTTCAACCATTCACCATTACAGAGAATTAATTGTGATATTAGTTATTTAAACAACTAGTGCCAAAACATCCATCAATTTTTCATACACACAAATTCTATCTCAATTGTAGAAAGCTGTAGTTTTTTCGTACATAAAACCTTTGACCACACACATAGTTGATTGGAATTTTAATAACTCTTGCAATCTATTCTACCACAATGAGTTCAAAGTTTTGTTTTCTCTCAAACCATCATATAATCACAATGGATTTAAGAACCCTTAAATTTTTTGACCATGATTTCCAAAACATAGTATACCTGGGATTCAAGCTTGCTTGTAATGACGGTTTTCCATGATATTACCTCCAAATCAACGCATGTCACTTCATGTTTCGGTTCAGTATTTTAAACTTGACTTTGAATGAATATATGGAGAAAATAACTACTTACCTTAAATGCACTTCCAATGGGTGATTTACCTCTCATGCAACAATTCCACATAGAATTTACCGTATTTTGGGTGAACTATCTAAGAGTCTTGGCATTTAACTGCGCACATGATTGGGAGTAGTTCCAATCTTTGTTCAATATTCTACATGCTCCAATGCAACAATCTCTAGAAAATCAAAATACCCACGATAACCTTTAACATAGATCACCATCCAACAAACAAAGTTTGATTCATCAATACATCAATGGAGATTTCTCATCATCATTTGACCATACCCTGGTCATGATCATTTACTGGGTTTATTTTTTATTGTCAACACTTGACTATTTTTCCCAACGCATAGTGACAATGCAACTCCGCCCCATATAATCTTGATTCTCGTTACATCAATCCGATCTCTAATCAATATTCAGGTCCTTTTGACTGGAAATCAACACACAAAAACGTAGGGTACTTATTTTTGGCATCAATGCCTTTCATCAATAAATAAAAACCTCGAGTCGATACCCTTCCAACTTCAATTAAACAAAAAAATTCTCGAGACACAATGATCTCAATCTCAAAAGGATGTTTTAATCCTTTAACACAATTTCAACCTAGAGCATCGATTTCCTTCAGCTGTATTAACAATCCACCACTCATAACTTGATTTTGACATTTACATAAATCAATACTAGAGTTCAATATATCTCAACAGACTTTAATCTCTCCAACACAAGTGCATTCGATCCCTTAATAAATACATCAAATTCAATCCTCAATGGGAATTTCAAAAATATTCTATGGGAATTTCAATTTCCTGTAGTTGGTTATTAATGGGAAAACCAACCAGTCATCAAATTAATTCATTCATTCATTATTACAGGAATCTCACAACTATTTCAGATTTAACCGACACAATCTTCATTAGCAATATGATTGTTACATCAATGGCCTGATCACAAGATGGACGTGATCTGCCCTGGCCCCCTCTATCCAACATTCTCTCTCTCTCTCAGGCTTACAATGACTAAGTAAAACTTAGAAAACAATAAAATATTCATTTAGATCCTACAATCCTTCTAGCAGATCCTAAGATCACGCTAAGATATATCCCCTGCAATCTCTCATGCCTAACAAGGAAGATTCACTATACTAACTCTATCCATTCAAATATTCTAGAGTTATGACTCATTCTCTAGAAATTCAATTAATAATTTAAATAATTACAAAATTAGGGAACCCACTCCCTTGGTAAACGTCAATACCCCTAGGTCTATCAACAAGTTGGAAACTTTGGAGCTATGCTCCTACATCAAGGCCCCATTAATCTCCAATTACACTATATAGATTCATAAGTAAGCCCCACATATCCAAAATTAGTCCCTAGAGTCATAGTTAGGCATGTAGATACCTAACTAGGCTCTCAATATATAACCAAGTTACATAGATCCCTAATAATGATGTCTTGTATATACAATTTGGTCTTGTAGATCCTTAACTATGCCATATAAATATCTAAAATTATATAAGTAAATGGTGGAAAGCAAGGCTTAAAGATTTAATTAGCTCTAATTGATCAAGTTTCTACTAATTATCTCATATATGTGACTTCCGATTCCATAAACAAAGATTAGCGGGGAAATCCCTTGTTTAGTGCCCTAAACAAGAATCAAGGGTAAACTCCCTAGTTTTTGGTCTTAAATAACGACATAGGATAAATAACCATCTATATCACCCTTAATCTTTTGATAGGGAAAATATTTCGTGTTTAGGGGTTGTACTATGTTTTAGGGCTATGTACATGGCTTATGAGTCCAAAAAGTAAAAATTAAGACAAAACCTTGTTTTTTGGCCCTAAACCATGGATTGGAGTACGAGAACCATCCCTCTCATCCCTAATCCAAGAAATTGGGACCTTATCCCTCTCATATGGAGAACACTATATCTCTAAAGCTTAACTTAATGGTTACCACATCGAGTCAAATCCCTAATCGTCCAATTAAGAAAGGGACAATATTATGGTCCAAGGTTCTATACATGGCTTCTAACCCCCAAACATATGGATTATGGGAAAAACCCTTGGTTTAGGTCCCCAAACCATATTTTAGGCCATGAAAACAATACCTATCATATCTAATCCATGAAATTATACCATTAATAATAATGTATGATAAATATTCCATCTTTGAATCCTATATAATGGTCCATGGAACTATATGTATTTTAAGTAAGAAAAAACATGGATTAAGGGTATTTAACCTTAATTTTGGGCTCCAAAATATTTTTTAGGACAAACAACCTATCCTTATTTCCCCTACTTTGTAAAATTGGTCCCTTAATACTCTACTAGGATAAAAATTTCAATTAAAAATTCTTAAACCATGGTTTAGGGCCCTATAGATGACATATGAGCCCAAAAAACATTAATTTAGGGTAAAATCTCTATTTTAGGGCCCCAAATCGTCACTTGAGCTACAAGAACCATTGCTATTGCCTTCAATGTATGAAACTGGACCCTAATTCCTATTAAGGAAAATATTTCATCTATAGGTCTTATACTGTTAGCATATTTAGACGCTTAGGAGTTAGTTAAGATCAACTTGGTCTAATGTGTCGTTAGGTTAAAGTGTGTTTCTTTAGTATGCATTAGTATTCATTTTTAATTTGATGGTCACAATATGTTCCCAACATAGAGTGATCTGACGACTCATAGTCTTCACAATCTTAATGACTACATTGATCTGTGGCTTAACACCTAATTGGTCCATGATATCTATTTAAAGAGCATGAAGGGTCATTTTCCGATGATCGATTATGAGAAACTCTATTGTAAACTATTTTTCTTTTGCATTAATAAATTGCCTCAACTGGCCACGTTGGTTGTGGCTACAGATGTTTCCCCATAGGGTTTTTACCACACAAAAACATCGGCGTGTTGATATTTGATCTAGTTGTGTGAGTGGTTACTGAATGTTCATTTTCTATTGGAATACCCTATTTTGTCAAACATGGTATCAGAACACGTTTGAAGACCCAGTCCCACTGTAGATCGAGATCTTGAAGCTATGTTGTCAAATATATTGTTTATACTATTTCCATACACTTTTGGGTTGAGCGGATTGTTTTGTTGCATCCATAACACTCATTTTAGTTAGAGGTTCTTATCGTCTCACTCGAAAAGGTTTATGTTTTCCCAAGATATGACCATTTTAGTCAGTTGAAGAGTCGAAGTTTTTGTGTGTGGACACAAGAAAACAAGTTTTTTTTAGCATGCACTTCAAGACTGTCTTCCACCACAACAACAACAACCCCCATCCTCCTTCTTAAGATTATAATTTATTTTTCACTAGCTCACTTGGTTGAAAGTTTCTTTATTAAGTAAGAAGTTTCGAGTTCAAGTATCTTTTTTTCGATAATTTTTTGAAAAAGTTTATACATTCATCGTAAAGTGCATTTCACTTAATTTATAAAAGTGAATCACTATAAGTAGCTTTATGTTGGGCGCAGGCCTATTTTTGGGAGAAAGATCTGTTTTTGGCAAAGACCTATTTCTGGAGAGAAATGCCTAATTTTGGAGAGCGTACAATAGGTGGCAAGAAAGCAACATGCAAAAAAAGAGGAAAAGAAGCATGCAGGAGGAAAAGCAATGTGGCACGTAGGAAGAAAAGCCTAACTGTGATAGGGTTAGGGTTTTTAAAAAATATTGTAACGACTATAATCCTAAAAAGTAGTATAAATAAGGACCTAGGAGGTCTAGGAAAGAGGTTCATTAGGTTCAAGAGTTCAATCGATAATTGTAAGCAAGTTTATTATGATTTTTGTGGTAGAGTTGAATAAGTTAGTCCTTGAGGGTTAGGTCACAGGATGAGGAGCCTGGTGTGATCTAGTTAGCCTCACATAGGGTACCTAACCCCATTTTTATTGTATTACTGAAGATGTAATGCACACAACACAAGATTTTTTAGCAGAATAAATAAAAGAGCAGAGAAGCCAGATCTTTGTGGATGTATCCCCAGGAGGGGGTGAACCACGGTAACCCTTGTGTTCTATGTGATTTTTAATGAATGCTTTACTTTTCTGTTCATCATTAACTTAAGAATGAATGGTTAAAGTAGCTATATCAACATGCATACATATGGTTAAATATGAATGAACCATAGACATAGATGAATGATTAACAAGGATAATGCATAAAGAAGAAAGAATCCAACCACAATCCCCACTCATTCCTAGACTACAAACACCTGAGTATTCTACCCCCCCATAAAATATATCTCAGGTGAGACTGCATTGTGCATCATGTGCGCAATGTTTCCTTCTGGTTTATCAAGAGGGCCAACAGTTTTGAGGGTTTTTTTGGAAACCTGTTTGAGATCGAAACCTGGGTCAGCCTAAGAAGAAGTTAAACAAAACAAATGGTTATGTTGCCAGCTAGAACTGCACTGGATTGAGTGGACGAGAATTGGGGAAGAAACACGTGGAGGATGAAAGTATAGAAGGGAATGTTCAGGCCATGGAATCCAATGAAGGAGGAGATTTAAAGATGGTTGAAAACAAAGGAACTTGAGTTTGCACAGAAGGACAATACAAACCCTAAGTTAATATCGTGCAAATATCTCAACAAATACGTGTTCAGAGACTTGCATGAGGATTTTTTCTGTGATTTCCCGCATTTGTTGTAGGAGTGGTTATTGAGGTTAAAGGATAACCACCCTACAAATCAAATCAAACAATTGGAGTGGAATCCTGTGGAGATCACACAGTTACAACAAATTAATAACAAAATCACACACACAATATATTTCTGGTTAGACAGTATTGTTGCAGGGTTTATCATTGAATTTGCAGTAGATACCGTGAAGTCATACATTGCAACAGAGAAATATTTTCTAAAGGGACCCAGAGTTAGGTACATCATATCATTACATACTTCAATCAATATTTTATTGTATGACAACGGTGTGATCACTATGGAATCATACATCTAAACTTCTCTGCGTGCATGGGGGAAGAGGGGGAAGCACTGAAAAGAGGTTGAGATATGGACAGGGAGATGGCTAAGGGAAAAAAGGAGGCCATGGACCCAATCATGATGGAAGAGGACTAGATAAAGAGGATAATGGAAAAATATGGAAAATGAAATACCTTACCAATATAAAATGAATAACAAGAATATAGCCATAGACGAAAGAGAGGGATTGGCGAGTGATGAAGAAGAGGTAGAGGATCTCTGGGTTGTGGAGCATATTGAGGAAATATTGTGCACAACATATGAAAGGAAAACATGAGGTCCAGGGTCAAGAACAGAAGGAAGAAGTCCAATCCAGATCACCGTCAGTGTGGAACCTACAACCCCATGTGCGACTAATACACCCTAAAGAACACCAATATTTAGAAAACCAAATTTTAGTGGAAGAACAACAACCAGACAGGGATCCAGTCAAGGAAAATCAAATGGGGGAGAAAGTTTAGTAAGTAACAATCAATTATATATACCACATGGAGGCAGCAGTTCAACACAATTCAAAATGGCAGGACATGATCCCACGATCAGATTACCAGAATTTCAGGGAGAGGCATCAAAGGACCCTGAAAATAACTTATTCATTCATGAGAAGATCTGGGAAGCAAAGCAGACCATAGATGAGGATACAAAGCTCGTGCAGTTAGCTATCACACTAAGAGACCGTGCGCTGGACTGGTACATGAGCCTAGATGTAAACAGTCCACAGGGAGTACCAAAGACTATCATAGACATGAAAAAAATACTGGTAAATGAATTTCAGAAGGCAAGCTCAGAAGAACAATACATGAATAAAATGATTGAAATCAGGCAGAAACCAGGTGAGTCTGTTTGGGAGATTGATCAGAGGTTCAAACTTCTGAAAGGTAAGTTGAAATATGCAATTACTGACATGTAACATAGGCACTTATTTGTGAACTCACTGTTGTTGGATTACTGAGAGGGGGGTGAATCAGTAATAACATAATTACAATCCTTTTTCTTCAAATGTTATATCAATGTAGAATTATTATCCAATAATGAGAAGTAAGAAATAAACAATCACACACATACACAGTACACCAATGTTTTACGTGGAAACCCAAATTAGGAGAAAACCACAGAATGCTTTTTCTTATACATCTTGAAGAATTACATTCATTGGAAGCTACAACCAGAAGGAGGCTATAACCCCCTATGTTCTCCGACTAAAACCAGAAGGTGGCTACAACCACCTGTCCTTGCCCCGTCCTGCCACCACGAAGTAGAAGTATAATGATGGAACCACTGTCACACTATCACTGTGAGATATACCGCTGTAAACATGTATGAATAAATCTGAACCATGCATCAACCTATACCTCAACCTGTAATCAAACTGTACCATAAACAAGTGCATCAACCATGCACCAACCTATACCAAACAACCTGTAATCAACTTGTACCATAAACAACTACATCAAACCATGTACCAAGTATGTACCAATCATGTGTTAACTACTCATCAATATGTACCAACATCATCAACTATACACCTCATGTATGTGGCAACTCATCAACTACTTGTCTCAACCATGTACTCAACATGTACCTCAACCAAAATACCTCATCAATTTCATCATCAAAATCTGATTTGTAGCTCTGTAATAGACCTGGTGTATATGATCACATTCCTACAAACCTTCCTTAACTTTGACAACAAGAGACTAGCATTTTCATCAAACGTTTCTTTAGTCTCACATGCCTAGTTTTGGATTAGTCAACAACCCTAACTTGAAGTAATCATAACTTTTAACCTGTAATGTATAAATATTTGAAAATGATACACAATTTTCTTCAGTTTGTTTTATGCAATTCCTCCAGGTTTCACTACTTGGAACCTATCATAAAAGGAGTTATAGCAAAAATGACATACCTTGCTGAATTTTGGCTTATTCTAGAGAGCGACTTTGTAGAGCATGCCCCACACGAAATATTCTTTGAATTGATCTGAAAATTTTACAAAGAATACTAAAAATTGTAACCTAAACAAAAAATTTGGTCTCACTGAATTTGGACCTGTTATGAAGAAGTTATTACTTTTTTACCCGAAACACCTATTTTTGACTAGTTCCAGGACTAGCCACAAACCCTATTTTCCACGTAGTGTAACTCCCAAAATACAATGACCCACAAGCTGAATTTTGTACCACATATACTTGGGTATGTTTTCTCAAGGGAATAAAAATTTCACGGTCTGAAGAATTATAGAAAATTTTTTATAGCGGAAATGGTGAGATGACCTGTAAATAACATACCTTATAAAGCACCATCAAAAGAATTTATCCTTCCTTGCATTTCGGCCCTCTTTTCTTCACTTTCCCTCAGAAATTCATCTTAGATATCCTTGGTTACCTCAGAAACCTATAAATATTAAATATTCTCAAGTGTAATTAAAATGAGAGAGTCTTGCCTCTTATTTATACTCTCCAAGTAGCTTCCTTAAAAACATCTTCTAGGTCACTTGGCCCACTTTCCTTATTTTAGGGTTAACCCACTTCTAATTTCTCCATTAAATT
>ML778810.1:1536897-1586132 GCA_009831015.1 Picea engelmannii
CGACCTCTGTAAGTTTGAAGCTTTGATGCTTTGAATTTTGAATCTCCTTCATAAATATTTTGAAGCTTGTCCCAAATCTCTTTAGTAGATTTACAATGTGCAACTTTGGTGAATACCGTATCACTCAGACCATTCAAAAGTGCATTTTTGTCTTTGGAAATATTCTCACTGAGTTTCACTTCTTTGTCATTTGTTGGTGGAACTGCTGGTGCTGTGTATCCATCTACAATTGATTGACAAACTTGAAATCCCTGTGCCTGCATATATGTCTTCATTCTTATGCTCCAAAAATCATACTTCTGTCCATCAAAGTGTGGTGTTCCATTTTTATACGAGATGGTACTCTCCATGATCTACCATTTAGTGGTTAAAATGATTTCCAAAGGAACCTTCTTTGATACCAATTGTTGGATTACTGAGAGGGGGGGTGAATCAATAATAGCGTAATTATAATCCCTTTTCTTCAAATGTTATATCAATGTAGAATTATTATCCAATAATGAGCAGTAAAAAATAAACAATCACACACATACACAGTACACCAATGTTTTACGTGGAAACCCAAATTAAGAGAAAACCACAAAATACTTTTTCTTATGTCTTGAATAATTACATTCATTGGAAGCACTGACTTCCTTTGTTTTCCAACTGCAACTGGAAGGAGGGTCCAACCCCCTAGTTTCTCAGGCTACAACCTAAGGGAATCTCCAACTCCCCAATTCTATGGCCACAACCAGAAGGAGGCTACAACCCCCTATGTTCTCTGGCTACAACCACCTGTTCTTGCCCCATCCTGCGACCCTGAAGTAGAAGTAGAATGATGGAACCACTATCACACTATTATTGTGAGATATACCGTTGTAAACCTGTACCAATAAATCCGAACCATGCATCAACCATGCATCAAACTGTACCTCAACCTGTACCATAAACAAGTGCATCAACCATGCAACAATCTGTACCAAACAACCTGTAATCAACCTGTACCATAAACAAATGCATCCAACCATGTACCAAGTATGTACCAATCATGTGTCAACTACTCATCAACTATTACTCATCAATATGTACCAACATCATCAACTATACACCTCATGTATGTGGCAACTCATCAACTACTTGTCTCAACCATGTACTCAACATGTACCTCAACCAAAAGACCTCATCAATTTCATCATCCAAATCTGATTTGTAGCTCTGTAATAGACATGGTGTATATGATCACATTCCTGCAAAAATTCCTTAACTTTAACATCAAGAGACTAGCATTTTCATCAAACGTTTCTTTAGTCTCACATGCCTAGTTTTGGATTTGTCAACAACCCTAACTTGAAGTAATAATAACTTTGAACCTATAATATATAAAGATCTGAAAATGATACACAATTTTATTTAGTGTGTTTTATGCAATTCCTCTAGGTGTCACTACTTGGAACCTCTCAGAAAAGGAATTATAGCAAAAATGGCATACCTTGCTGAATTCTGGCTTATTCTAGAGAGAGACCTTGTAGAGCGTGCCTCGCATGAAATATTCGTTGAATTGATCTAAAAATTTTAAACAAAATAATAAAGAATGTACCCTAACCAACACATTTTGTCTCACTGAATTTGAATCTGTTATGACAAAGTTATGACGTTTTTACCCGAAACACCTGTTTTTGACTAGTTTCAGGACTAGCTACAAACCCTATTTTCCACGGAGTGTAACTCCCAAAATACAATGAACCACAAGATGAATTTTGTACCAAATATAATTGGGTATGTTTTCTCAATGGAATAGAAATTGAACGGTCTGAATCATTATAGAAAAAAAGTTATAGCAAAAATGGTGAGATGACCTGTAAATAACATACCTTAGAAAGCACCATCAAAAGAATTTATCCTTCCTTGCATTTCAGCCATAGTTTCTTCACTTTCCCTTAGAAATTMGTCTTAGATATCCTTGGTTACCTCAAACACCTATAGATATTCAATATTCTCAAGTTTAATTAAAATGAGAGAGCATTGCCTCTTATTTATACTCTCCAAGTAGCTTCCTTAAAAACATCTTCTAGGTCACTTGGCCCACTTTCCTTATTTTAGGGTTAACCCACTTCTAATTTCTCCATTAAATTTATTACCGAATTTTTTTATTTTATATTCACTTTGAATTATAATACACTCATCACTTCACTTTATTATTTACCTTTTAAAATCTCTTAAACCACTTTGACTACTTTGACCTTTTGGGGCTTCTAGATGACATATGAGGGTCCTCCAACTTTGTAAGGACATAACTCTCAAACCATGAGGAGTTATGTGACATTCCACATACCACCAAAAATGGAATGACATGTACTATACATATAGAATATTATTACCTTCAAATATAGCAAAAATCATACTATTATCCATCAAACAAACTTGGGTCCATTACCCAAACCTAGGTTCTCCAAATTCACATGGTCATAACTCTCTAACCGTGAGGAGTTATGTGACATTCTACATACCACCAGAAATGGCATGACAAGCACTATCCATCTAGGATGGTTTCCCTGACAAATTCACTGTCCTTCATATCGTTATTCCACATTTAAGCATGGGTTCTCTTACTCTGCAAAGCGTCTTCCCGTGAGGGCTTTCACCATAAGGGGACCACTTTGGAGTTCATTCATATTTACTTCTTATCAATCATGAAAAAACAATAATGAGTCATATTTACATCAAACAATCTTGGGTCCATTACCCAAACCTTTGTGCTACGGGGCTTTCTTCAAGGGTTGACATCAATGACAACCAACTTTAATCAACAACTGTTACCACACTTGAAGTATCCTTTAAGACAACATAAGTTCCAAACTTAGGAAGATGCTCTACAGGAAGTCCTATAACTGGAAGAGAACGAGTATCAATAGAAATATCCAACAATAGAGGAGATAAAGGAGGATTTGAATAATCTAACATTTCAACTTAACCATAATAAGGGAAAAGATAAAAAAGAAGTTGTTTGGTGTACGCTATGCAAAACATAAGGACACCATAAGAATGAATGAACAACTTTTGTGCAGTACATGGAAATAGGGGTGCCAAACCCCTTGCCAATAGGAGTACCATGGTGAGATATTTGTAAGATGCATGGGCATGATCCATATCATTTTCCAATGATGCATAAGTATAAGACAATACCAAAAAGTTCATATTGCAATTTTTGCAAATCAGTGGGTCATGATGACAAGGATTGTAGAATGCTCGAACTGATGAGAGAAATAAGTTTAGACACTTACAAAGTGCAATAAAAAATGATGGCATGACAAGATGCACCTCATTTTAGCCAGGTGCCACCACCATACAACAATGCACGATAGCAGTGCAACAATCCATAACCACGGTACAATAATGCACAACCAAAATATAACCTCGCATAGTATAACCAAGTACCCCAATACAACACACCACGAGGAGATAGAGGTGGATACAAAGGTGGAGGAAGAGACATAGGAGGATTTGGAAGAGGAAGAGGACCAATAGTGTGCCACAACTACCAACAACCAAGACATTATGCAAGGGATTTTCCACTTCCATCGAAGACATGTATGTACTGTCGCATAGAATACCATGGCACAAAAGAATGCCCAACACTCTTGGAAAAGATCCAGGAAAAAAGGATCCAGAAAAACCAGAATGTCCAATGGATTTATGTAGAATCCATGGATGATGGGATAAACATCAATATAGTCACTCGAGGAGGAGCCATGAAAAGAGATGATGATCCAAAATTGATCTTTTAAAGACTATGGTTAAGTTTATGCATGAGTTTTTTTACCATTTAGAAATTAAAAGAGAAGAAGAAGATGCTTAACCAAAGAATTATGCAACCATCATAAAGAATTCAGAACAATAAATAGAATATAAGAACAACAAACCACAAGATTGTTAACAAAGTTCAGCAAGGTTGTCTACGTCTCCGGGCCTTTGTCTTCAGTGGGAGGCTTCTTATTAATCTTTAATGCTTAAAAACAATACCAAGAAAGGCTTACATAATAGCTCCTGAAACCACCTTTCAGATCTGCAGCTTCTGAACAGAAACAAACATCACCAATGGTTGCAACAGGTAATTCTAATACTTTTGAGTATGAAATCAGCTATGCTTGGCTCGACATCTTGGGCTCTGGAGAAAATTTTATGTTCATCTACACGAATGTAAACTCAGAAGACACATTCAGACTCCCCTTGAAATTCTACAACTTATGAGTATAAAGTCGACCTACTTTTGAATAGGCCCTCGAGACCTCCCCTTGGCACACATCCCAATGTCATGCTCTGTCAGATTCGTACAGTCCGTACACTCTCGAACTATGTGCCAAAAAACTCCTCTGTCTAGATTTTCGTGCCCGGCTAAATAAGCCAGACTCCGCCAAATTTAGTGACAGTTAGCCAAACTTAGCGAGATTTCGCTAGATTTGGAGGCTTTTGGCTTATTTAGCCGGGAACAAAAATCAAGACATAATTCGAGACTATATGGACTGTATGGATCTGATAAGGTCCAACATTGGGATTTTTTCCGAGGGGAGGTCCCGAAGGACTGTTCAGAAGTAGGTCGACTTTATACTCAAAATTTGCAGAATTTCGAGGGGAGTCTGAATATGGATTTTGGTTTTGCATCCGAGTAGCCAAATAAAAAAATTCCTACAGAGCCCAAGATGTCAAGCTAAGAATAGCCAAGTTCATACTAAAAGGTCACAGAATTACCTGTTGCAGCCATTGGTGATGTCTGTTTCTGTCCAGAAGTTGCAGATCTGAAAGGTGGTTTCAAGAGCTATTATGTAAGCTTTTCTTGGTATTTTTTTTAAGCATTAAAGATTAATAAGAAGCCTACCATTGAAGACAAAGGCCCGGAGACGTAGGCAACCTTTCCGAACTCCATTAACAATCTTGGCGTTATGGTTTTCTATTCTTACAGTCTATTTACTGTTCTGAATTATTTATGTTGGCTGCATAATTCTTCTATTAAGCATCTTCTTCTTCTCTCTTAATTCCTAAATGGTAAAACAACTCATGCATAAACTCCATAGTCTTTAAAATATCAATTTTGAATCAAGTGGTATTAGAGAAGGTTGACAGTTGGATGTTTGAGTTTGCAGGATTACCAAGGAAATTCTAAGTCATGGTGAAGGAGAGCTTGTAGAAGGAGATACAAAGATTGGATCAAGAAAGAGGACATCTCAAAGTGAGAAAATGGCATCGCAAGAAGGACTTTCTCAAAACGAAAGAGAGTTTTAAAATAATTTCTTTGCCATGTCAGAGATGGTAAAAGTGTTGCATGATTATTACTTCGAACGTAAGAGACCGGTTTAAGGGAAATCTTCAAAGCAAGACAAAAGTGAAGAAGGAGAGGACCCTCCTAAACCTCCTCTTTCACCTCCTTCATCTCCTTCATCTTATTCTTCTTCAAGTACAAGTTCAGATACTACTTCTTCAAGAAAACATTCTCATAAACATAAGCCTAATATTCCATTACTTAAACTTGATGTCAAATTTATTTTGCCTATGTACGATGGCGAAGTTAATGTTGAGAAACTTGATAATTGGGTTAGACAGATGGAGGTAAATTTTAATGTACAACAAATCAAAGATGAGGCAACCAAAATTAGATTGGCATCGCTTCGTCTTGAAGGCACAACTCTCATTTGGTGGAAAAGTAAGATGAAACATGGAACGCAACAAGTTGGTAAGATTTTTCCATCATGGCATGATTTTATTTCCTCACTTAGAAAATAGTTCTATCCTTTGGGGTATAAGGAAAATGATTTAATTTAATGTCAAATTCTTAAGTTAAGAAAAAGGACAATCGATGTCGGAATATACATATGAATTTTGTAAGATGTCTTGGATGTTATATGTTCCATTAACTACACAAGAAACTCTTATGAAGAATATAGGAGGTTTTCCTTCTTATATTTGTAGTACTATATTTATGTTTGGACCTACTAATCTTGATGAGGTTTTTGTTCAAGCAACGTATATTGAAGCAGGAAAAAATGGAGTTGGTGTATCAGGGTAATCATATTCAAAGAAAGATGGAAAAAGAAAAGGGAATGGAAAGAAAGAAAATTCAACGACAATAAAGGAAGAGAGGCTCTCTTGCAAGCACTGTAAGAAAGAATTGCACGATGATGAACATTTCTGGAAATTGCACCTAGAGAAGAAACCGAAGTGGTTAAAAGAGAGGAAAGCAAAAAGTTGCAACAATAACACGACCAACAAACTTGGGATCAGATTTAGGTGATGAGTCTAAGATAACAACAATTGGTTTGACAGGTAAAATTGGTGATGCTTTTGATTCAAGAAGTAAATTGTTTCATATAAGGGTCATAATGAAACATACTATTATCGATACATTGATAGATAGTGGATCTCAATCTAACTTAATTTCAGAAGAAGTGGTTAATAAATTGGGATTAAACACTAAGATGCATCACAAACCCTATTCACTAAATTGGATAAGCAAAGATCACAAATTTCCCATAACAAAGCAATGTATCATAAAATTTGCAATTACATCTAAGTATGTGGATGAAGTAATATGTAATGTGGTGCCGCTAGAAACATGTGTAATGGTCTTAGGAAGCCCTTTTTTATATGATTGCAAAGCAATCGTCTATAGGGAACATAATCAATATCACTTAACTAAATAAGGGACATAATATGTTGTACATTCTCATCATATAAAATAAAATCAAACTCTTCTAACAATGGAGCAATTAAAGAAGGCAACTTATGCAAGCAATACACCTATAATTGTGCCAAGTAAAGCAATTGATCTTAGGAATGAACATGAGATGGTTGTAGAATGGAATTTCAATCATAATTTGTTTTAAGATAAGTTAATGTCGTGCAATCCAGTTAAACATATTGGTTTAGTTTCAGTCATATTTCTAATGTTATCGTTGCTAATGTTATCTACATGGGTGGTAGTGGATTCAATAAGATTTGAACAAGTTCAAATGGCTAACAATATGGTTTCAATTATCATGGTTATTATGTAATTGATTATGATGCGATAGGTGCACATGACAAATTTTAAAGACAAAGGACAAGTGGGGAGGCCTATCTTGCACTTGATGACTGGTTAATACCCTTTTGGAGGACCAAAAGGTCTTAGTGGGGAGGAATGATCCAAAATGGATCCAAGAAGGCCAAAAATTCAAAGTTCTCATAATATGATGAAACCAACACTATTGTGTAGGGCTCGTCATGCCAATTATGATAGTATACGTTTTTCCAAAAATGGACACCACATGCGAAAGTTATCGTGTTCTAAACATTTTCCCAAACACGTAAAAAGTCAAAGGTCAAAGTCAACTGGAAAAAGGTTGTACAACTGACGTGGAATATGACGTCAACAATACATCATGATGATGTCAGCATTATGTCATGCTGACATTAGCATGACACGTGGCAACACTAGGACGTGCCATGTGTCAGTCATTTTTGGCATTTTCAAGGGTGATTTGGACCAGTAAAAAAGTGACACATGGAACTATACGGAAGTGACACGTGGGACCATATGGAAGTGACACGTGAAACTGTATGGACGATGATGTGTTGTTGTATGGACGATGGCATGGCACTGCATGAATGATGACGTGGAACTGTATGGATGATGACATGGCACTATACGAACGATGATGTGGCAGCTGACTGGGCAGGATGGCAAGGCTCAGGCCAATGATGAGGTGACACGTGGCCCAATGAGGAGGAACCACATGGCACCTTCTGGAAGGTTAAAGTGGTTTGGCGGTTTCCTCCAAATCTAACAGTTACGACCAAATCTAGCGGGAATCCTCCAAATCTGGTGAAATCCTGCTAAGTTTGGCTAATTGCAACTAAATTTGGTGGAGTCTGGCTTATTTAGTTGGGCATGAAAATCAAGAAAAAGGGAGTTTTTTGCATGCATTTCAAGACTGTATGAACTCTACATATCTGACAAGGCACAACATTGGGATTTGTGCTAAGGGGAGTTCTCGAGGGCTTGTTCAGAAGTAGGTCGACTTTATACTCAAAAGTTGCAGAATTTTGAGGGGAGTTCGAATATGGCTTATGTTTTTGCATCCGAGTAGACAAACAGAAAAGTGCCTCCAGAGCCCAAGATGTCGATCCAAGCATAGCCGATTTCATACTCAAAAGTCTCAGAATTACCTGTTGCAGCCATTGGTGATGTCTGTTCCTGTCGAGAAGTTGTAGATCTGAAAGGTGGTTTCAGGATTTGTTATGTAAGGCTTTCTTGGTATTTTTTTAAGAATTAAAGATTAATAAGAAGCTTCCCCCTGAAGACAAAGGCCTGGACACATAGGAAAATTTGTGTCGAACTCCGTTATCAATCTTTGGCATTATGGTTTGTTGTGCTTAATGTTTACTTTCTGTTCTGCATTCTTTATGATGGCTGCAAAATTCATTCATTAAATATTCTTCTTCTTTGCAATTTATCAATGGTAAATCAACTCATGCATAAACTAAACCATATTCTTTAAAAGATCAATTTTGGATCAACTGATGTAGCAAAATAAGATCCAACTCAACACTAATGGGTTAAGAAGAATATCGAGTCACATAATCGGTTTGACACACGGAAAGAAAAAGAAACATTTAAGGAGGCCATACATGCATAATTTTATGTCTACATCAGTCACACAGTAAACTCATAACCCACCAATGTACGATATGCCATCCTCAATGGACCATACCAGTAAAGGACAACCTTTAGATCAAGTAAATACCATAAATAATAATTTTCAATCCTATGTTAAGTTATTGAATGATCCATCATATGTTAAGGTGTTACAAAATCTGCTAGAAAGATGCAACATAGAGGTAGAAGGGAAGTTAGAGCAGAAAACAGTCAATAATCTCCATACAAGAAGAAGGACAAGCAGAGAATTCATATTGAATGCCAACATTGGGGATTTCAACATTGGATATATTATAATGGATTTAGGCTCTGAAGTAAATGTCTTACCTAAGAAGACATGGCAGTGTATCGGAGAACCCACATTAGGCTATTCCCTTGTCTAGTTGAAACTAGCAAATCAACATAGAGTGTTACCAATTGGAAGGCTTAAAGGTGTGATAGTAGATTTGGATGGAGTTCACACTATGGGAGATTTTGAAGTAATAGAGATAGTAGATGGCACAACACCGTACCCAACATTACTTGGATTGGATTGGGAATTTGATAACCAGGATATAATCAACCCAAAGACAAGAAAAATGACTTTCAAATCAGGGGAATATAGATTCATTGTACCATTATATCCTTCAGAAGGAGAAAGGCTTGTAGAGGCAACTTGTTTGGATCTGGAAGAAATAAACTAGTTGTATAGAACCACCACGCGAGAAGAGGATTATGTCAACCCAACTACATATGGGGTACTAAGCTAGAGAATAATTACATAATGTGCTTCCTACTTAGACACATGTTTGAAGAATTGGCAACAATGATTACATGAAGTCTCCACAACGAGGTGCACAAAAATAGACTACGCAGTAAGGTGGGTTGGTACAAATATAAGAGAACCTCCTAGTTTTCATGGGATAAATGACTTAGAGGAATTCTTGACAAAATATGAAGAGGAAGTGTTAGAAAATAAAAGGATCTTAGCTCTAGATATTTCACCAAAGGAAACACCTGCAAGATGGTGGGGTGCACACAAAGAAAGAATTCATGATTGGTATCACTGTAAATGACTACTGTGCATTAGATTTGATGCAAAACAGGGGAGAAATACAATGTAGAAATATGATGGGAAAGGAACACCAGTTAAACACTTGGAGAAGTGAAGAACACAATGGAGGATGACACCACCAGAGGAATTGCCTCATCACTTTATTCATACATTGGAAGGGATCCCAAGGAACTGGTACATAGACCAGGAGATGCACAGAGGTACTACAGAATGGACAGGATTAGAACAATTTTTTGTAGTAACCTTCTCATTCGAACATGAGAACCCTAACATTGATTCAACGTTGAATATGATACGGGGAGTGATATTTTTTTATGAACCAGAGGTTGAAATCATAACAAAATATCAACAACAGTATATACATATAGTCAAAGAGTTACTCTCATGTTATCATGTCGAAGAGGAAGCACCAGATGAAGATCATTCACGCAACATTCATATCACAAAGATTGAAGGAGAAAGAGAGGTGGCAGGTCCATCTCTAGAGTCAGAGGCATTTGCTGCACCAATCAAAGTTAATAAAGTCAACATTGGGACGAATGACAATCCTAAAATGGAAAGTATTGGAGACTACTGGGATGAGAAAACATTAGAAATAATAACATAGTTACTGTGCGGATACAATGACCCATTTTCAACAACCTTTATAGAGATGAAAGGAATAGTTGGGGATCTAGGTGAGATGAAGATAACCCTCAAACCTGATGCCATACCTGTCAGACAAAGACCTTATAGACTAAGTCCAATGTATACGCAAAAAGTGAAATCAGAAATTGACCGAATGTTGGAAGCTGGCATTATAGAACCAATAGAGGAATCTGAATGGATCAGTCCCATGGTAGTCCAGCAAAAGAAGCAAGGGGGGATAAGGATTTGTGTATATATGAGGAAACTAAATGATGCTTGCTTACATGACCCTTTTCCTACCCCTTTTACAGATGAGGTCTTAGAAAATGTGGTAGGCCAGGAAGCATATTCATTCACAGATGGATTCTCAGGTTACCATCAGATAAAAATAACTCTAGAGGACAAGTATATGACTACTTTTTCTATAGAATGGGGATCCTACCAATACATAGTCATGTCCTTTGGATTGAAGAATGCACCAGTTATCTTTTCAAGGGTAGTCATAGCTTTTTTTAAGGAATTCATACATCAGTTTATAAAAGTATATCTAGATGATTGGATTGTGTATAGTCTTTTGAAGGACCATGTAGAAGTGTTAAGACTAATGTTGGAAAGATGCGGGCAATGTAAGATATCATTAAACATCAATAAATGCATTTTTGGTACACATTTTGGGATATTGTTGGGACATATAGTGTGTAACCATGGTTTACTGGTTGACCTTGCTAAGATTTTAGTCATTGTGAATTTACCACCACCAAAGTAAATGTGCTAGTTAAGAGAAACATTGGGACATATAGGCTATTACAAGAAGTTTATAAAGGGTTATGTGCATATTACTACACCAATGGAAAAAATGTTAAAGAAGGACACCAAATTTCATTGGAATGAGGACTGTCAGCAAGGATTGGACACTCTAAAGGAAAAGATGGTGACAACACCTATATTAGTAATTCCATATTGGGAAAAGACATTTCATGTGCATGTAGATGCATCAACAATAGAAATTGGAGTATTTATGGCGCAACCAGGAGAAGGGGACTTAGACCATCCTATAGCCTTCGCAAGTAGGAAGTTGTCATAATCAGAGCATAAATACAACACCATAGAAAGAGAAGGCTTAGCCATGGTATTTGTACTTCAGAAATTTAGGAATTATTTACTGGGTAAACACTTTAAAATGTTCACAAACCATTATTCCCTCAATTATCTAGTCAACAAGCTAGTTTTGGGGGGGAGGATTTGTAGATGGTTGTTACTATTCCAAGACTTTGATTTTGAAGTGATAGTCAAACCAGGAAAGTTGAATGCAGGACCTGATCACTTGTCAAGGGAAACCAATGGAGAAGAACCTACTAACTTGGAAGACAACTTCCTTGATGCACAATTATTTTCAGTATAGGTATCTGATGAATAATTCACTGATATTATTGAATAATTAAGTACAGATGTTGCGCCAAAATATGTTAGCACTGTGCAGAAGAAAAACCTGGTAGTCAGAGATGCAAACTATCAACTCATTGCAGGTCATTTATACAATATGGGCGCAAATAACATTTTGAGAAGGTGTGTATTAGAACATGAGTGGCCTGGGATTTTAGTAGAAGCTCATGAAGGTATATTTGGAGGACATTATGAAGGAAAATCTACCACACAGAAGGTATTGTGCACAGGATTATGGTGGCCAACAGTTCATAAAGATGACAAGGAATATTGTCAGAACTGTGATGTATATCAGAGGGTTGGAAAACCCAATAGAAGGGATGAGATGCCCCTAATACCACAAGTGACTCTGCAGGTATTTGAAAAATGGGAAATAGATTTTTTTGGACCTATTAATCCACCAACAAAAAGGTCAGGAGCAAGATATATCATTACTACGACTGGATACTTAACGAGATGGGAAGAAGCAACACCGGTCAAATATTTTAGCGCAGAGACATCAACACACTTCTTATTTGAGAAAGTGATCACCAGATTTGGATGTCCCATGATTTTGATGAGTGACCAAGGCACTCATTTTATCAATAATACCATCAGGGCTATGATTAAGGAGTTTTAAGTCTATCACCAGAAGAGTACTCTATATCATCCTCAAGCAAATGGGATAGTAGAATATTTCAATAAGATTTTGGAAAATGCATTGACTAAGATCTGTAATGTTAACATGGATGATTGGGACTTGAAAATACTAGCAGTACTATGGGGATACATGACCACATGAAAGAATTTGACAGGAAATACACCATTCATATTGGTGTATGAACATGAAGTAATGGTGCTATTAGAATTTCTGGTACCCAGTCTATGCATAGAAACAATTACCAACATGATAGAAAGAGGCATAGTACAGGAGAGGTTAAGTCAACTAATGCAGATGGAAGAGGACACGATCATGGCAGGATTTCACCAGGAAGTAAAGAAAGAAAGGGACAAAGCCTGACATAACAGACACATTAAAAAATAATTCTTTAAGGAGGGATACCTAGTTCTTCTCTATGACAACAAATTTTTGCAACACCCTGGTAAGTTTAGAATGCATTGTCTAGGGACATATGAAGTAAAGACTATCACAGATGGGGGATCTGTGCAACTAAAGGACTTGGGAGGAACAAAACTGAAAGGAATGGTCAACGATAGTCGACTGAAACTGTACAGGGACAGTCGACCTACTAACTCTTAAAATTTACAACACATGAATAAAGTCATGTATATAGTGTACTAATAGTATATATTAGGAAAGAAAACTCATAAAAATAAATAAAAAGTGGAAAAAGAAGAAAAATGAATACAAAAATACAAAAATAAGAAAAATGAATACAAAAATAGAAAAATAAGAAAAACACAAAAAGAAACAAAAGTTGACTGAACAATAGGAAAGTGGGAAAAAAAGTTGTGTGCAACAATTACTGTGAAAACATAGAAAGACAAGGCGCGGGAAAAATGGGACTAAATGCAAATGCAGATAAAAAGTGAAAAAAAATGATGATTGGTACTATAAAGTGTAGAAATCACGTGTTAGTTCAACACTTAGTGATTTTTGAGCACATAGAAAGATACACGTGCATTCCCTAGATATAATTGTGCAAATAAGAGAGCACATGCTTGTTGACGATTGAAAATGTCAACGTAATTTCACCTGTAAAGTGTTGCTAAGCCTATTATTATATAAGACTAAATAATGCTAGTAGGTGGGACCCCCTTGAACTTTTGAAGATCAGGTCTATTCATATTCAATGTTATGATGATGTGCTACAAAGTTTTACATGGTTGATGAGAATATGGTTGTCGTTGGTATCAATTAAGTTTTGAGATGTTTTTCCTTCATGATACTACAACCTGCTATTCAATTATGGTATTTTTTCTTCTCGCACCTGTACAACAAAAATGTTAGTGAAAATTGCAGAAAGGCATTTTGAGGAAAAGCAAAATACTATATCTAATGCAGAAGAGACCTAGCTCTGTGATACTATATGCATGAAAATACTTGTTGATAGTGGTTAAGTCCTAGCTAAAAAAATGGCTATGAAATATTGTTAAGTTACATTTTATATGCATATGGTGGAAATTTTGGTGGTGCATTTGGAAAGGTGATAATGCATTGGTTATGCATTGCTTAATAGAATCGATAGATGATATACATATGTTATAACATTGGTGGCTCATGGAAGTGATGGCTTGTGTTTTGATGGTGATTATGCTATGTTTTGGGTTGATGTTGATCATGCTATTTGGTGATGATTCTATACATGATCGTTTAGATTGTGTAGTGGTCAAGCGATTTATTTGAGTTATATCGGAAATGTAAACATAGGTGGCACATTTGGCAAGGTGATTTCAAATGGTTGAATTATTATGTGGACTTGGATTATGCTATGGTTTAAATGTGTTGATACTATCGATGCACTGATTGATTAATGGTGTTAATGGAAGGCTTGTTGGCATGCACTGTGGAGTAAATGAGATGAGGGTGGAGGTGACGTGCATTTACTGCATGTCACCTTTACCATTCCCATTGGCCACAACCCTAGTTGGAATATTGTTTGATCTTGTTGTTGTGTTCATGCTCCTGATTTTTAGCAGGGTGAAACCGCTTGGCCACCCCTCGTCTTAAGGATTTCGATTAATAGATATGTCTCTTTTTGCCATTCTTGAATTCACTCTGGTTATGAAATGATTTTGGATTAGTTGTGTGGGTTTGTGTTTGTCCTGAGTGCTGCAACTGTGTGGAATTTTGGATTTAAATGGAAAATAGATGGTTCGGCTTTTATCAGTTAAGTTCATTGGATTGTTAGTCTTCCTGGGTGATAGTTCCTTATTGCCATTGAGTGTTGGTTGAAGGGCTTTCGGATGGATGATCATCTTCATGGTTATTGGGTTTAATTAAGATCCCTGTTTTCTTGTTTCGTCCTTGCCAAGGGACTGTCTCCCGTCCACAAGCACCATATCCCGTCCACAAGCATCGTATCCCCTTGTGCGTACACCTTCAGCCTCGAAGTCTCATTGAGTTTAGTTCCGTTCCTTCTGTGAATACTACTGTGCAAACCCTTAACCCTCCAGGCTGGGGTTGCATAGGGAAACTGTCGCACCTATCAAGTGGTTTTTAGTTATTGCGGTCTATTACCTTGAGTACGGGCTCACCCATGGGTCGTATAGACATCATGTTGGTATGGCTTCCCGTCACTGCCTCTATCATATTAACATAAACCTTACATTGTTATTTTATTTTTATGGTCACAGTCACCCGACTTATGCTAAGTAACTCAATGATTTTAATGGAAGCGCCTCTACCTTGTGTCGATTGGATGCCTGGTTATGCATAGCTACCATGGCTTGTTCAATTGGTTGTTCCTCTACAACAATGGTATTTGTTAGTTGATATACAGTCACTAATATTCACACTTTTGATGTTTCGGTTGATGGTTGGCATTGGTTACTAATATTGGGGTTGCTCATGCACATCGCATTCTATATAGGGTGTTTTTCAAAATAAATTATTGGACTGGGTATATCTATTGCGTCTTCTGTTGTTGGTTGAATACACCTGAGTGCACACAACTTAGTCAATCATGATTGGCTAAATCAATAACTCGACACGATTTATCGAGTTATATCGTGGTCGTATGTTGCTGTGTGATTAGTGGGATTGTTGCGCCATGAAGATTTCTCAGTTGCACACCGTGCGTAGTCTGGATGATTTGTTTTCATGCTCAGTGATATCCACTAAGTTTTAAGCACGTTATTGATTGAAAATTGACCATTGTTGATGACAGACATGTTGGTTATTTGGTTCGGTTTTTTAGTCACAGGGGTTTGGTGTTGTTCACACATGTTGCGTCTTGTAGATGACGTTTTGAGAATTAGAAGATTGGATTGGATATGTTTACTGCATATTTTTTCATTAGTAGAATACACTTGAATATGTGCAACCTCGTCACTCACATACGACTTAGTAAATGACCCATAATGAAGTTTTTGAGTTATATCGTGGTTATATATTGTTGTGTGGTTATGGTGGAATGCTCTCATTTGTGCACCACATATAATATGGAGGCTTGTTTGTATGCTCAGTGATACTCTCGAATTCTAAGTGCGTTTATCCTTTTGAAAATTGATCACTATTGTTGACAATTGTCTGGGATGTTTGGCTCGTTTTAAGTCACACTGAGATATTTGTTTCACAGTGGCATGGTTACAGGGTTTCAAAAATTTACTCCTGCATAGCCCGTGTCTAAATAGTGATTGTTAGTTATAGTCAATTTCCTTTCAGGCGTGATATGTGAGGTCTTGATCATTTTGATCTTTCTACTGCATATATATGTATGGGAACGAATATCATTATAGATCTTGATTGGCTCTATTAAAAAAAGTAGAGACTTCATTATTATTTTTTGGAAACACTACCTTCAAATACAGACGTGGATTGGGGAAATGTATGGAAATGGTGGATGTTAATGGTTACAGATTGAGTGTTGTTGTTGACTGTTATAACATGCAAAATGTACAAATAAAAGGAACATAACCTATTACAAATTGTGTGAATTACTTATGTTTTGTAATGACACTATGTTGGATATTAATGGACAATGAAATTAAACAAATACACAGGAATTATTACTCAATCATCTGATTGTTGGTTGATGCATATTTTCCTTACTACAAAATATGTTATGGATTTCTTGATTAATCTAATGAACAGTAAACTTTTCCCCCCTCATCATTATCTCATTTTTCTCTAATTATAAACCCCTCACATATCCCATATTCATTTTGTTTCACCCCCTGTTCTAATATTGATCACAGCTAAGGAAAATTCTGTGTTAGATTGGATAAAAGTGGCAAAATTCTGTGTGGATTGCAGTGAGGTTTATTGGTTTGCTTACAATTGATTGTTGTTATCATTGAGAAGTGACCCTATCTATTCCCTTTCATTATATCATATTTTTCGCTAATTACAAACCCCTCATGTGCCCATGAACATTTTTTCCACCCCCCTGCTCATCGATTAACATTAGACCAATTTGTATGGATTGGATTGCATGAGCCTGATACTTTCTGAGCCAAATCTATTTCGTATTTTTAAGGAGTTGTCATGAATGGTTATTTAAAATACTATTTGCTAATTGTTAACATATGCAGGATGAGTTTTTTCAGTCGGGAAAGCCATGGCCAAGAAAACAGAGGTAGAGATAACTGGAACCAAGGCCCAAGGAGGCCTAGGTTCTCAATACATTTTGATGCTAATTTTGAAGAGCTTGGCCAATTGTTACATGTTGGGTTCTTTATTTGGATTGGACAGGGAATAGTCCAACTGAGGCCTGAAAGGCCTCCCTTCCAAGCCCCTTGAGCCCCTATTATACCCGTGCCTCCTCATTTCTCCTTACAGCTCGAAGTCCCAGAAAACAATGGGTGGCAGAAAATTGTTCACCCAACAATCTCCCAACATCGTGGCTGGCCAAAGTTAACCTTGCCTGCTCCCCCACCTTTGAAACCCATTGCCCAATCTTCCCCTAACCACTCGCCAGTGCAATCCTCCCATGCTAGCAAGAGATTGAAGATTGAAGACCACCATGCATCTAATAAAGGAAAAGATGATGTTTCCCCTTCCTCACCCTCCAATGCCTCTGACAAATCTATGTCTTCACGGATGCATTTGAGGGATTATGGTTCCCATGTGATCGGTGAGATAAAGCCTAAATGCTCTCCCCAACTCAAGGAAATTTCAGGTAAATCAAGAGGTGACAACAACAATCAAGGAAGGGTTGCTTCACAGACTGGAAAATATGGATTTTAAATTTTATGTTATTTATTGTTTTATGAAAGTGGACTCCGTAGATTTTGGACAACATGTTTTATTTTGATATATGAGTATTATTTTGAAATATTTTCAAATTTTTGCCCTAAAATTGTCAAAGGAAAATATGTTTTGAAGGGAGGCACAAGGGGTGTGTTTGCTTAACAAATGGGTTATGTTATGATGTGATGATTGTCATCACTAAAGGAGTCACAAGGGGGTCCCACCTATTAGTTATTATTTAATTATGACCATATTATGATTATTACTTTTTACCCCCTCCTTAACTAAAGTTAGTTAAGGCCTTATGTTAGCTTAACTAATAAGTTAGTTCAACTACTCTAACCAATTCTAAATTGTTAAAATTTGAACTAAGGGAAGGAACAATGGAGGATAGAAGCACAAAGCATGCTAAGGTTTACTCTTTCAGTTTATGTTGAGATAGTTCAGTTTTCATTCATTGATATATTCATCATAGCCTAATTCTCTTTTGTGATAGTAGGGTCTTATTGTAGACAACAATATTCAAGGCTGAATCAAATCATTCAGACACTTGTTCTTCAGAGGTGTTGATCTATCTTTGATAGTCTGTGTATACTTGTCTGTTTGTGAATTAACTTTCATGATTGATAAAGGCTATTGTGCAGAGTTGAGTGGCCAACAATCTATGGCAAGCTGATCTAGATTTTAGAGTTCATTTTTGGTTTTCTGTCAGAGGTCATTTTGTATGTTCCATTGGGGATTTCTAAGTTTGACTTTGGTCCAATATTTCTATGTGAAGTTTTGTAAAGACAATGACTCTTTGGTGAATTGGAATGAAATAAGGGATTTATTTATGTCTCATCTATCTTGATTATGATCTTGGTGTCTTTACTTCTGTTCTTACATTTATTTCAGCAAATGATATTTTCAGAAAAATACATCAAAAGTGAATTTCCAGCAAGATTTTGTTGATAAAAGACTAGCCTAAGCACTTGTAATTAATACTTGTGAGTTAGGATATATATTTTTGTTGGATATAAACATAGGGTGATATTCCCGTCTACTTTACTTTAGCCAAGTAAAGTCTGAAAATGCTTGAGTAAGATCAATTCATATCTTATCCTCAACATTTATTTGGTGACCATACTGGGGAGATCTTCGATATCTCTTTGGTTAAATTTTATACTCGATTTTTCATTGATACATATTTCTTTTATGTTTTGATTCTTTGACTGTTTTTCTATTCATGAATGTTCCTATTGCAAGATAGCCCAATCTTGAGCCTAGTCTCCAAGACCAGACCAACATTGCTTTGAACCTGTTTCATACTATTTTAGACACTACTAAGACTTGTGCCGAGCTTAACCGTTCTTGGGAAGCAATTGAAAGAGATATTAGTGTTCAAGAACAATTGGAAGCTAGACGTAGGCAGCCTAGAAATCAGTAGTAACCTTTTTGTTTATTTAGTTTTGGCCTTTCTTTGATGTCCTTAAGATTCTCGTACTTCTAGAAGAAGAAGAGGCTTATCACCTGAAATCAACCCTATTGCTGAAATAGGAAGAAGAAACGTTGTGTTATCTACCCAACAAAGTGATCTAAGGAGAACTTTATCTGATTTGTCCAACTCGTCTTTCTTTCCCTCATCTATCATCCACAAGATGGCATCTAGTGGTGGCTCTAGTGGTGCTGGAAGTGCTTCATATTCCCAATATTCATCGTCATAAGTGATTGGTAGCTTGTATAGCCACCATATTCCTATCCAATCGTCTTCTCCTCTTTACCTAGCACCTGCTACTCGCTCGCTTCCGAAGTTTAAAGAGAATTTTCCAAGGTTTTCAGGAAATAAAACTGCCAGTATCAATGAACACCTAGTGGCATTTTCTAATGCTTTTCATAACATAGGGGCTAACGACAATGACACTTGCATGCACTTGTTTGTCAATTCCTTGGAAGGAAATGCTGCAGCCGATTTCTTTGACCTTCCTCCTAAGATCTTGTCTACTTGAGAGGAGCTAATTTATTGGTTCCGATCCACTTACGGGCAATCCAAAAGCCCTGCTAAGAAGTTAAGGGAGTACAACAACGTCACTTACAAAGATGGTGATACCATCAGGTCCTTCAAATTGCATTTCACCAAGTTGTATAATCAAATCCCCGAACTTATTCTCCCTCAGAACCAAGCCACCTTCATGCATTACTACAATGCATTGCCTTCTCCTTACCGTCACAAGCTTGAAGAAAAGGCCATTGATAATCTCAGTTCTGCTTTGCACACTTTATCAGAGTATGAGGAACATCTTGAATGAACTGGTATACCCCAGGGAGAATTAGTTAGACAGACAGATATGTCCTCTCTCTTACAGCTAGTACAAGATATGAACAACTCTATGATATCTTTTGAGCAGAAAGGTATTGTCAACCCACTCACCCCTAGACCTTTATCCTCTTTTGCTCCTCCTTTTAGAGGTCCGGTTGAAAATAATTTCCAGTCGAAGGCTATCCTACCTCGGAGTTGGTGTAACTTTTGTGAGGAACACCATGAAGAAACCACATGTGAGGTAAGTAAGAGTGCCTGAGATAATATCTTTAGTAAAATACCAGAAGCTACTATTGTTGTCCTAGATTTTCCCGATCCAAAATATGTCATGGTCATCAATACTAGGAATGAAGCCTATGCCCCAAAAGGGAAATTTGACCTTCCTCACAGTTCTTCTAACCCGATTTCATCTTCAACTGCGCCTACACCATAGGTTCCCAAAGTTCTTAAGAGTCAAGGGATCACTCCTCCACCCCCCTCTTCCAAATACAATATCTTGAATCAATTGGCCAATGCAACCCTCCTAGACATGGTTGTCGTCCCTGAACAACAGATGCATCTAAAATAATTCATGGAAGGAAAAGATTCCATTGTAGCCAATCTTTCCGAAGAGGTAAGCGAAGAGAATTCTTCTGTAAATAAAGTAGGTGTACATAACTTCAGATACCCTGTAAAAAATACCCCTTTTTATATTTATGTAAAGATCATGGATAAAATCGCCCATTGTTTCCTCATTGATGGTGGTTCAGGCCCAAGTGTCATGTCAAAGATTATTATGGAAGAGATAGGATTATCTTGTATAAATGAAAACGCCAGAAGCTTGCTTTCCTATAATAGTCTGCAACAAACGACCATAGGCGAGATTAAGGATGCAACATTGGTTTTATACGCTCATCCTGAGATAAGGACAACCCTCAACATTCAGGTGATTGATATTCATGTAAGAAATTATTCAATTATCTTGGGGAGAGATTGGCAAGCCCTAAAAGGTGGATACCTCTCGCTCGACGGGGCAGATTTATCCGTTCCTCGGAATGGAAAGAATATCATAGTCCTTAGAGAAGGAATAATTTCACCCTACATAGAGAGTGTTCCGCAATCTAGTGTAAACTATATCGAAGAAGACCTAGGAGTGTATTCCATATTCGCTGAATAGGATAATATTTCTCTGGAAAGAATTGATTTAGAGGATAAATTGTGGCGTATGCACTTTGATGGTTCACACTCAGATGAGGGTAACGGGGCTGGTATTATCTTGGTTTCCCTTGTAGGAAAGATTCATAATATGTCATACAAGTTGGCGTTTGCTTGCTCAAACGATGCCGCTGAATTCAAAGCTTAGCTGTTAGGCATCGAGAACGCCCTTAATCTTGGTTGTGGTCACCTTTCAGTGTTTTGAAATTCTGAGCTTGTTGTGAACCTAATACGTAAGACATGCTCTCCTAGAAACAAGCTGATGGAACAATATTCCCAAATTGTTTGGGCACTTGTCTCAAATCTCCTATCTTTTAACATCACTCATGTTAGGAAGGAGTTGAATTCAATAGCTGATCGATTAGCCGCCTTCACGGCCTCTACTACTCAACAACTCTTGTCTCACTAGCCTGATTGTGCTCTCCAATCTCTACATCATTCATACATTTCTGAGAATGAAAAATTCTAGAAGGCCATTCCTAACAATGAAAGCATATGTGTTGTCATTCAAAATGAACCTCTCAAGCATGAGAAGATTATATATGTAGAAAATAATGAAATTCCTGAAGGCTTGACTCCTCTCGAGGGTTCGTTTTCCTTGAGTGTTGGAGGAAATAAATAAAAGGAAGAGGATTCACAACTGAAGGTGATTGAAACCATCTCCATGAACATTAGGACACTTGGATCTTCCTGGAATGTTAAAATAAATATCCAGGGTTCTGATAAAGAAGAATTGAAATCTGCTGAATTACTTAGTGGATTTCGAAAGGTTTTTGCTTGGTTTAATGCAGTTCTTTGTGGTTTTGATCCAGGTCTTGTTCAACATATTATGAAAACAAACAGGAAAAAACAAAGACTTTTGAACTCTGCACTGAAAGCAACCTTTTGAAGGGAGTTGAGGAATTCCTTAAGAACTGAAATGTTTTATTTTTTCCACCCTGAAGGGGTTTCCAATTGGGAACCTGCTTTGAAGATCCCTAATAATTTCAGAACCTGCATTAGTCTTCGAACTTTTAGGCAAGAAATTATAAGAAATCCTTTCCCTCCTCTCAATATGAAAATGTTTCTGCAACAGGTTGTAGAGTTACACTTGGAGCCCTTACTTGACAGTTTGTTTGGTTACAATAAAATCAAGGTAGAAGGGGAAAATTATCACAAAACCATTTTCACTACTAATCGCGATACTATGTCTTACAATTGCCTGCCCTCTGGCTTATTTGATACAAGTATCGCCTTGAGAAGGCCTATACACACAACTTTCGATAAATTGGTCAGTCTCCATGCTTATCTTGATGATTTAATCATATCCATCAAAGGGTTGATAGCTACATCAGGATTTCAAGTGTTGGGCCATTTCCAGATTACTTTTGTCTTGGAAACTAACTCAGAAAGTTTAAAGGAATTGCAGAGAAAATGGTTTTCCCACACCATTAGCAGTCCTCATTTGAAATATTGCGAGGGACCAACGTGAAAAGTTTTCTTTGTTGATTGGATATTTCTGTATACTAGTGGCTTAGCTTTGTTTTCAATTTTTGTGCTTCTTTTTCTTCTTTACAACACTTTGGTTTCTTCTTCTGAGTTGTTTTTTTTTGCTGCATATTATTTCTGTCTTTTACTGCTGCTGTTTTTATTTCTCTATTATTACTTCTGTTGCAATTTTTTTCTTTATCATCTTTTAGTATTTGGTCAGGTTATATTGTTGGATCAATTCTACCACATTGACACTCCTGCAAAGCATTGTTAGTCAATAACAATCAAGCTTGCACAACTGCTATGATCTCTCCGCTGAAGGGCCCTTGAATTTGTTACATATTTCCGCTGCTATCTTACGAGGAATTGGTTGTTTCCCGCTTCTTCATGCCATTTCTTCATCTATCAAGATCTTAAGAGAAAAAATATAAGCTTCCTCTTTCAAGTTAAGAGCTTATTCTAGTCAAATGATTATGCATACAGTGGTAAAACCCCTCATACTTAACACTTTTAATGAGTTATTCCCAAATTCCCAGTAATATTTCCATTAAATCCGCTCACTTCCCCCTATTGCATAATCATTCGAGTCATGTCTTTTTGAGATTACTATTATTGGTCTACGAAACCATGAGTTCTGGGTTCTAATCTGTTAAAAACAAATTTGACTATGGAGTCGCCAGTTTGTTGACGATTGAAAAAGTCAACGTAATTTCCCTCGCAAAGTGTTGCTAAGCCTATTATTATATAAGACTAAATAATGCTAGTAGGTGGGACCCCCTTGAACTTTTGAAGATCAGGTCTGTTCATTTTCAATGTTATGATGATGTGCTGCAAAGTTTTACATGGTTGATGAGAATACGGTTGTCGTTGGTATCAGTTAAGTTTTGAGTTGTTGTTTCTTCATGATACTACAACCTGCTATTCAATTATGGTATTTGTTCTTCTCACACCTATACAACAAAAAATTTGCAGAAAGGAATTTTGAGGAAAAGAAAAATACTATATCTAATGCAGAAGAGACCTAGCTATACGATACTATATGCATGAAAATAATTGTTGATAGTGGTTAAGTCCTAGCTAAAAAAATGGCTATGAAATATTGTTAAGTTACATTTTATATGCATATGGTGGAAATTTTGGTGGCGCATTTGGCAAGGTGATAATGCATTGGTTATGCATTGCTTAATGGAATCGGTAGCTGATATACATATTTTATAACGTTGGTGGCTCATGAAAGTGATGGCTTGCGATTTTATGGTGATTATGCTATGTTTTGGGTTGATGTTGATCACGCTATTTGGTGATGATTCTATACATGATCATTTAGATTGTGTAGTTTTCAAGCGATTTATTTGAGTTATATCGAAAATGTAAACATAGGTGGCACATTTGGCAAGGTGATTGAAAATGGTTGAATTATTATGTGGACTTGGATTATGCTATGGTTTAAATGTGTTGATACTATCAATACACTGGTTGATTAATGGTGTTAATGGAAGGCTTGTTGGCATGTATTGTGGAGTAAATGAGATGAGGGTGGAGGTGACATGCATTTACTACACGCCACCTTTACCCTTCCCGTTGGCCACCACCCTAGTCAGATTCTTGCTTGATCTTGTTGTTGTGTTCATGCTCCATATTTTTAGGAAGATGAAACCACTCGGCCACCCCTCGTCTTAAGGATTTTGATTAACATGTATGTCTCTTTTGGCCATTCTTGACTTCACTCTGGTTATTAAATGATTTCAGCTCAGTTGTGTGGGTTTGTGTTTGTCCTGAGTGCTGCAAAAATGTGGACTTTTGGATTTAAATGGAAAATAGATGGTTCGACTTTTATCAGTTAAGTTCGTTGGATTGTTAGTATTCCTGGGTGATAGTTCCTTATTAACACTACGTGTTGGTTGAAGGTTTTTTGGCTAGATGATCGTATTCATGGTTATTGGGTTTAATTAAGAGCCATATTTTCTTGTTTCGGCCTTGCCAAGGGACTGTCTCCTGTCCACAAGCACCACGACCCCTTGTGCATACAACTTCGGCCTCGAAGTATCACTGAATTTAGTTTTGTTCCTTCTGTGAAGGCTACTGTGCAAACCCTTAACCCTCCAGGATGGGATTGCATAGGGAAACTGTAGCGCATGTCAAGTGGTTTCTAGTTATTGTGGTCTATTACCTTGAGTACGGGCTCACCCATGAGTCGTATAGCCATCATGTTGGTATGGATTCCCGTCACTGCCTTTGTGATATTAACATAAACCTTACATTGTTATTTTATTTTTAAGGTCACAATCACCCGCCTTATGCTAAGTAAGTCAATGATTTTAATGGAAGCGCCTCTACCCTATGTCGATTGGATGCTTGGTTATGCATAGCTACCATGGCTTGTTCGGTTGGTTGTTCCTCTACCATAGTGGAATTTGTTAGTTGATATAAAATCACTAATATTCACACTTTTGATGTTTCCGTTGATGGTTGGCATTGGTTACGAATATTGGGGTTGCTCACGCAGTTTGCGTTTTGTATAGGGTTTTTTTCAAAATAAATTATAGGAATGGTTATATCTATTGCATATTTTGTTGTTGGTTGAATAAACCTGAGTGTGTACAACTTGGTCAATCACGATTGGATAAATCAATAGCTCGACACAATTTATTGAGTTATATCGTGGTCGTATGTTGCTATGTGATTAATGGGATTGGTGTGCCATGAAGTTTTCTCAGTTTCACACCGTGTGTAGTATGGATGAATTGTTTTCATGCTCAATGATATCCATGAATTTTTAAGTGCGTTATTGATTGAAAATTGACCACTGTTGATGACAGTCATGTTGGTTATTTGGTTCAGTTTTTTAGTCACAGGAGTTTGGTGTTGTTCACACATGTTGCGTCCTGTAGATGAGGTTTTGAGAATTAGAAGATTAGATTGGATATGTTTACTGCATATTTTGTCATTAGTAGAATACACTTGAATATGTGCAGCCTGGTCACTCACAGGCGATTTAGTAAATGGACCAGAATGAATATTTTGAGTTATATCGTGGTTATAGATTGTTGTGTGGTTATGGTGGAATCCTCTCATTTGTGCACCATGTATAATATGGATAGTTTGTTTGTATTCCCAGTGATACTCCTGAATTCTATGTGCGTTTATATTTTTACAATTTGATCACTATTGATGACAGTTGTGTGGGATGTTTGGCTCAGTTTTAAGTCACACTGAGATATTTTTTTCACAGTGGCATGGTTACAGGGTTTCATAAATTTACTCTTGCATAGCCTGCATCTAAATAGTGACTGTTAGTTATAGTCAATTTCCTTTCAGGTGTGATATGTGAGGTCTTGATCGTTTTGATATTTCTACTGCATATATATGTATGGGAACGAATATCATTACAGATCTCGATTGGCTCTATTAACAGAAGTAGAGACTTCATTATTATTTTTTGGAAACACTACTTTCAAATACAGATGTGGATTGGGGAAATGTATGGAAATGGTGGATGTTAATGGTTATAGATTGAGTGTTGTTGTTGATTGTTATAACATGCATAATGTACGAATAAAAGGAATAGACCCTCTTACAAATGGTGTGAATTACTTCTGTTTTGTAATGACACTGTGGTGGATGTTAATGGACAGTGAAATTAAACAAATACACAAGAATTATTAATCAGTCACCTGATTGTTGGTTGATGCATATTTTCCTTATTGCAAAATATGTTATGGATTGCTTGATTAATATCATGAAAAATAAACATCCCCCCCCCCTCATTATCTCATTTTCAAAAAACCTATGTGATTAATCCGAAAGAATTCTTTGATCAAAACAATGGTTGCAAAAGCCTCAGAACATAAATACATATGGGTTACTCGACAGGGCCAAAGGAGGAAGGAAAGGATGAGGGATCCCAAGAATTTCATCGAGCTCGAGTATGTCACCACTTCTGACACAAAGTCAATAAACCCAACATAGGTTCAGGAGGAAACATCAACAACGACACAGGGGGAAGTAGGGTAGGGTTCTGGGACTCGAGATGATATTCCAAACCCTAATCTCGAAACACCAGCTAAACCTGATGAAATGAAGGGTCAACAATAGGTTCGTGATGAAGAGAAGGTGTTGGTCGAGAATATAACCAACTAGCTAGAATCCGAAGGGGAAGAAGATGACTCAGAAATAACAGAGGTAGACCCATATGTTGTTGGGTAGAAAATAAAGGCGCATGATGCCACATACATTACACTTCCCTAATCCTAGATGCAGTGGTCACTGTGGAAGACATGCTCGGAAAAGTACCTAAACTAAGGTTCTCGGACCATGATGTGTGCGATGAAACCAAATTCCTAGATTTGGTCGAGGAAGCCTACCTAGAAAACACAAGGGAAATTGGAACCCTAGGCAAACCAATCATGGAGTCCGCACAGTGGACAACAGGGATTTACAACTTCAATATAATGAACCTCCTGTACATATCGCACTTCGAGTGCGGTAAAAATGTTGGGCTTTGCACAAACAGTTGCTAGCCCAGTTACATGGTGGCATCCTTTGAATGGATAGGCCGATACAACTTGATGTGGCGTCGATCGCCAAAATTACAGTAGCCTCACAACCAGAGGAGTACTTGGACAACAAATCACGTGAGAAGGGGATCATTGAGCTAGTCAAAGAAAAATTTGGCACCAACATAGGAAACATGGGCATGGTGTTTAGAGATATCAATGACAACGAGACAATGTTATCTAGCAAGCTCATGGCTTGCAAGATGTTGAGGAAGTGTAAGAAATAAGAGGCTCAAGTAGGAGTCATTGCAATAGTTGCATAGTGCACGAAGGGAGTAATGTTCAGTTGGGTGCTATACCTCTTGAACCAGTTTTTGATTGATTGCGGAGATGCGAAAGATAATTGAACCGAGTTCTAATATTCTTGGCTCATCATTATCATATATTTGGTAGGATGGAAGAATCCAAATTTTTTATCCTTTATGGATAGGAAAGGAAAGTGCTATGCGACCAGATATGAGTCCCTCTGGTAGGCCAAGGACAATACAAATAAGCAAGAAAATAACATAGTTTTTCTATGCTTCTAGAAGAGATACAACAACGCACAACCAATGTGTGGTGCATTCCAATGGAGGTGGTTCGGGAAACTGAAGGGATAGCCAGGTTTAAGGCATCTAAGCACCACATGTGGATCTAGGCCGCAAGGGATCCAAAGAAGGAATTGTTGGAGATGCAATATTGCATCACAGAGGAAGAGATTGAATGGATAATCAAAGATAGGAAAGCGTAGTGGAAGATTCCAGTAGCAAAACCAACAACAAAGATGGACGCAAAAAAATCCACCAAAACCAAGGGGCAAGCCAAATCAGGTCCTTCAACAAAAACAAACAACCTAGCTGATAACACTAGGAAGGCCGTAGCGTGCACTCAGGCATTGGGAAGCAACACAATGCTAAAGAAACCAAGGAGGAAAACAATAGTGACCATGACAGACAATCAACAGGATGCCAAAATGGGGGACACATCTCACGCTGGCGAGGAAAGGGGCACAACGATCACAGACAAAAATGAAGACAACACAGATAGAAGAGACACATAAAAAGATGAAGTATACCAAGGAAGACCCAGTCATCACCTTGATAGAGGATGATGCCAAGTTCATGGCAGAAAAGGTCCAGGATATGGGGAAGAGGTGTTCTGCACTACAGAAGCACAAAGAGAAGAGATTATGGCCAAACTCATAGAAGTCCATGAAACCCTACAACAATTACAGATTCATGCATTACCGCAGGACACAACACAACAACATGAAAAGACACAGTGACCCCCTACGTAGAAAGAAGGAGATGAGATAGTTCAACTAGTAGCGCAAGTCATGGATACATTCATAGTCAGACGAAAAATGGTTAGAATGGATTAAGAGACTATGCAGAAACCCATGGGGGAAATTGATCATTTTGAGGTAGTCATGGTGAAAATACCCACCAAGGCACTATACAGACTCTAGGCCAGTATAATGAAAGAAGTACAATATATATCCTGCGTGGATGCCACTAACTTGGAGGTGGGTAGGGGAGACACAACAATGTTACAGATCAGCTACAACCAACTGATCTCGGAGAAAGAGGAGGAAAAAGAAATCATTGACAAGATAGATCAGGGGCCAACAATGGTATACGGCCACATTCTAGATAGCATGCAAGCACCAAAAAAGAGTGCAGAAGAAAATATAAAAATAATTTCACAGACGATTGAGGGATATAGGAAAGAAATCGAGGAGCTAAACGAAAAAATTAATCCTACAACTCCTCTTGAGGTTCAAGAGAAAAGAGAAAAAAAATCCACACTCCAGATAGTGGAGATAACAAAGGAAGCAAGGGAATTCGCAGAACTGTTCGACATAACTGTGCACATTTGGATCATTTCGGAAGAGGACGAAAAGGTCCAATATTTGGACCAACAAGAGGAGAAAATTAGCGCTGCCATACAGGATTTGAAGAAACGACAGAAAACCATGAGCATTACGAGGTGATTGAAGGGCACCTAGGAAATGAAGACTCTGCAGACAGAGTTAAAGACAATGCAAATGAACAAGCAATAAATACAAGCCTAGTTGGATCCCCTCCAGGAACAAGAAACACAGATAATTGTGTAGCTGGAGGAAGAGAAGACAAGCATGGAACAAGAACATTCAGAGAGCACAACATTACTACAAGAATAGATAACAACACAGATAGTTGAGGGCTGCACAAGTGAAAGAAAAAGGAAAGGAACTAGCAGAGAAGTTCCATAACTTGGAAGAGGCTGTAAAGGGAGCGCGCACCACATGAGTGGCTTGGGACGAGCCACATGTCAGTGTTGGGGGTCTACTGGGAATAGGCCTATTTTGGGAAGGAATTATATTTTGGGCGCAAGCCTATTTTTGGGAGAAAGATCTGTTTTTGGGAAAGACCTATTTCTGGAGAGAAAGACCTAATTTTGGAGCGCGCACAATAGGTGGCAAGAAAGCAGCATGCATAAAAAGAAGGAAAAAAAACATGCAGGAGGAAAAGCAACATGGCACGCAGGAAGACAATCCTAACTGTGATAGGGTTAGGGTTTTTGAAAAATATTGTAACGATTATAAGCATAAAAAGTAGTATAAATAAGGACCTAGGAGGTCTAAGAAAGAGGTTCAGTAGGTTCAAGAGTTCATTCGATAATTGTAAGCAAGTTTATTATGATTTTTTTGGTAGAGTTGAATAAGTTAGTCCTTGAGGGTAAGGTCATAGGCTGAGGAGCCTGGTGTGATCTAGTCAGCCTCACAGAGGATACTTACCCTAATTTTGATTGTATTACTGAAGATGTAATGCGCACAACACATGATTTTGCAACAGAATACATAGAAAGTAGAGAAGCAAGATCTTTGTGGACATATCCCCAGGAGGGGATGAACCACGATAACCCTTGTGTTCTATGTGATTGTTAATGAATTCTTTAATTTTTTGTTGATAATTAGCCTAAGAATGAATGGTTAAATTAGCTATATCATCATGCATGCATAGGGTTAATGATGAATGAATCATAGACATAGATGAATGATTAACAAGGATAATTCATAAATAAGAAAGAAGCCAACCACCATCCCCACTCATTCCTAGACTGCAAACACCTGAGTATCGCAGTCCCCCATAAAATCTATCTTAGGTGAGACTGCATCGTGCATCCTGTGTGCAGTGTTGCCTTCTGGTTTACTAGGAGGGTCGATATTTTTGAGGGTTTTTTTGGAAACCTATTTGAGATAAGAAACTGTGTCATCCCAATAAGAAGTCAAACCCAACACTTTAATATTATTTTTAATTACTTTTTTTTCATGCAAATTTAATTTACAAAGTAACTTTATTGTAAAAGTGATTCCCACGTATTCTATAAAAGTGTGTCACTTCATAAGTAACTTATTTGTAAAAGTGAGCTTATAGAAAAAATTAGATAAGAGGAGTATCATCACATGCCATGTGGCTCTTTGGCTATCATTTATGCATTTTTTTCAAAAGGGCACAAATTTCACAACTGAAGTTTGTTTTCAGTGCCATTTTTTTTAAATCCATACTTTCTGCATATTTTGATATGGATTATCCCAATGATATTTTTCTTAACAATGCCAACTACTTCTCATGGAAATCCTATATGGAGGATGTACTAAGAAGTAAAATATTGTACCAGATTACCTTGGGAAAAGAAAAAGAACCCACTGATGATATAAAGAAAGTCAAATGAGATAATATGAATGATGAAGCATGTGGACTAATAAGAATGCCCATCTCTCTTGATTTAAGGTTTCACCTTCAAGGAATTAATGTCCCCGATGAAGCTTGGAAAAAACTTCAAGCTATGTTGGTAAACACAATATTATTGGAGCCCATTGGTTAGAAAATCAGTTAATGAATTTAAGTGCCAATGATTTTCCTTGCATTGAAGATTATTTATCTAATTTCAAAACACTTAGATTTTTATGTATAGACTACAAAACATATATAGAGGAATATCGATTAATATATGTTATTTTTGATAATGTTGGTAGTCCATATTCTGTCTTTGTATCTACCTTTTATGCCACCGAAGAAGCCCTAGGGAATGCTTATAAAGAACCATCTCTTGAGTCTTTTTGTGATTCTTTGATTCAAGAGAAAGATAAGCTTGTGCAACTTGGATTGATCAACACTGTAGGTACACCCAACAAAGCCTTAGTGGACCAGTAGAAAGATAAATCCAAGAGTCCCAAGAAGAAACATCCTCACCACAACAACAAACAAAAGAAGGTTCTCAAACCCTCTCAACCAAATTCTACTCCTAATGGTGACAAATGATCAAAATACGAAAGTAACAAGATTGATAGACATTGCAACTTTTTTGGAAAAGAAAATGTTTTAAAAAGACGAAAGACTCAAAAGCAAAGATGATGAATCACACCATCAATATTGATTCTTATTCTTCTTCTTCTCATGGACATGCATTTTCTTCTTCGGGTTTCTCCTTCAATGAAACTTACAACTTATACTTCTTCTTCTAATGAATGAATTACTGATTCTGGATCATCCTATCTTATGGATAAGGATAAAGCCATCTCTTCTTATATTAATGAATGTAACACAAAAACAATATTTGTTGGTGATGATAGATCTCTTAGTGTTGTATGGTATTGAACAATTCAGGTAGATAATGGTCATTTCAATGATGTATTATGTATTCCAAGTCTTTCCTGCAACATTATATCAGTGTGTCAGATCACTCATTCCAGTGAAGGTAAAACCGTAGAGGTTTCGCCTCACCAAGTTGTAATCAAGGATTTAAAATATTATAAACATGTCATCGCAACTTGAATTCCAATAGTGACCAGAGGCTCGACTAGAATGTGCTGAGAAATCGACTATCCCGATCTGAGACAATGGTTTGTGGGATTCCAAAATGTACCTAGAATCGTTCAAAGAAGAGCTTGGTAGTGGCCTCTGCTGTGATGCTCTTCTTACAGGCAACCAGAATCGCCATCTTAGAAAAGCGATCAAAAACCACAAAAACATAGTCATTTCCCCGCTAGGTGGATGGGAAGCCCGACATGTAGTCCATTGAGATGGATTCCCATGGCCTGTCAGGAGTAGGAAGAGGGGTGTACAGGCCCTATTTCTTAGTGGTCAGTTTGGCAATAGCGCAGGAAGTGTAGAATCTGATATACTTGTTGACCTCCTGTCGAAGTTTTGGCCAGTAGAAATGTTTCTGTAGCATCGCCACTGTCTTTTCGACGCCGAATGTCTTGCCACCCGACTGTAGTGAGCTTCCCAAATTAGCTTCTCTCACTCACTTGATGGAACACAGATATGGCCCAGACGACACAACAACCCATCCTAAAGATGGAAATTATCGATAACTTCATTTGCACCCAACATTTGGTAGGTGGTGGCGAAGTCAAGGTCTATCTCATAGAGTTGGGGCCATCCAGATGTCTCATGGTCGCAAGAGTTAGCACCGTGGTGAGTGTCGCGACTGACGGTCTGCTGAGGCAATCAACGACGTGATTGGTGCTTTCTGTTTTATACTTGATGTTAAGGTGGAATTGTTGCAAGTATGTGGACCACTTTTGATGGCAGTCATTCTGCAATTTTCCCTGTGTCTGCATGAACTGCAATGGCTTATGATTAGTGTGGATGACTGTCTCCTTCCCAAGAATGTAATGTCTCCACTGGCGGCATGCTTGCACAATGGAGTACATTTCTTTGTCGTAAGTAGGGTACTTACAGACAGTATCTGATAGTGTCTCACTATGATAGGCCATGGGGTGGTCGTGCTGAGTGAGAACGACGCCCACAACATAGTTTGAAGCATTTGTCTTGATCTTAAAGGGATGCTGCAGGTCTGGTAGTGAAAGTACTGGGGCTGAGCACAAGCACTGCGTCAAATCATCAAACGCTTTTTGTTGGGACCGGCCCCACGCAAATTTTTCCTTACCACCACCCCTGTTTATTTAGCTGAGGGCCCATGCAATATGGGAGAAACCCAACACGAACCTGCGGTAGAAATTAGCAAGTCCCAAGAAGCTCTAAAGCTCAGTGAGTGTTGTTGGGGCTAGGAAATCACGAATGACTTGGATCTTGGATGGATCCACATGTACGCCATGCTGATCAATGATGTAGCCCAGGTAATGGACCCTGTCCATGCCGAAGGAGCATTTTTCCAGGTTGGCGTATAGCTTGTGTTGCCGCAGGGTGTGCAAAACCTGTTGAATATCCTACAAGTGTTTGGACCAAGTCTTGCTGTAAATTAGAATGTCATCCAGATACACTACTACAAAAGTGTTGGTGAATGGTCACAGGATATCGTCCATCATCCTCATGAAAGTGGTTGGAGCATTTGACAAACCAAAGGGCATGACCAACCATTCAAAAATTCCTTCCTTTGACTTGAAGATGATCTTCCATACATCTGTCTGTTCTATCGGGACCTGGTGGTAGCCATACTTCAGATCAATCTTACTAAATTATTTGGCCCCTGTGAGTTGATCAAGGAGGTCATCGATTCGGGGAATTGGGTACCGGTTTCTGACTGTGATTTTATTCAGAGTCCGGTAATCAATATAGAGTCGCCAGGTTCCATCTTTCTTTTGTACCAACATGATTGGGATCCTGCAAGGTGATGAGATAGGGCGGATGTGCCCCTTGTGGAGCAGTTCTTGGATTTGTCGCTTGATCTCCTCATTCTCTAACAAAGAGCGATGATATACTGGCCCATTGGGCAATGGTGCACCGGGGGTCAGATCGATGGGGTGCTTGACCTGGCAGTGCAGAAGTATCCCTGTAGGTGAGGAGAAGCTATCCGAGTATTCTTCCACAACCTTATCTACTTGCTTCTACTATGTGGAGAGGTCGGACGCAGAGACCCTGGATGTGGTTGCGATCTTTTGCTTATTCTGAGAGAGAATCACGAAGAATACAAACTTCCCCATCTGAGAGATGACCTTCTTGCATTTCTTAGCAGAGATCAAGGAAATAGCACTAGGTGGGACTACCTCGGGTATCCTGTACAATTTCCTGTTCAAAGTAATAATAACACTACGAGGCCTAGACTCATATACAACATGACATTTCCATAAATAAGGTTGGCCCAAAATAACATCACAAACTTCGAGAGGAGAAACATCACACAATACCTCGTCTTTAAAGGGCTTGATGCCATATGACAATCGACATTGTTGGCTGACGCGAAGATTGCTTCCTTTGCAGAGCCATCCAATGGTGTAGGGTTGTGCGTGCGACGTTTTTGGCAGGGCCAACCGCTTGATGACCTCTGCTGAGATGAGGTTCTTCTGGCTACCGCTATCAATGATGAAGTGAAACAGGGTGCCTTTTACCCACATCTGTGAATTGAAGAGGGGCTCTACTTCTTCTAGTTCGTCTGGTTCACTAGGCTGGAGCTTGGTGGTTGCAACAATGGCACTGGGTTCCACGTCAATGATCCATCTTCCCCTTTCTGGTTCTAGCTCAGAGTCAAAATCCGCATCTGATTCAAAGGCTTTCACTTCAACCACCAACGACTCCTTTGAGAGATGGTCAACAGTGTTATACCAAGGGCTCTTATGGAAGTCGTACCACTTCTCGATATCTTTCTTTGTCTTTTCGGTGTCCTTCTTTTCTTGCAGCTTGCACTGGTTGTCCTGATACTGTCCATATTTTCTCTGTCCTTTGTTCAGTGGATTGGGGCTTCCCTTTCCTGGATTTTGTTGTGCGGGGTTCCCAGGCCCAAATTGTCGTGTCTTTTATTTGAGCTTCTGCTCGATTTTGACGGCATATCGGTAGTCCACGCCCAAGGATGAGATGTCCAGAAATTCCATTTCAGTCTGGATGTATCTATGCAGAGCACCACGATACTTGAGCACCAGATGTCACTCTGAATCTTTGATACCCAACTTGGTGCGCAAGGTATGGAAGATATTTGTGAAATATGGCACTGCTTGGTCTCTTTCTTGCCGCAGTGTGGCCCATTTGGTATACAGGTCGTCATAACTTTCGAAAGGATAGTATTGTTCCTTAATAACATCCATGAAGGATTCCGAGGTGGTTGTGACTGAAAATAATGAGGTTTCCTCTTTTTCCTTTTTCTCACAGAAAGTTTCCCACCAATCTTTGACATGGGGAATGACTTTGAGGAGCACAAAAGTAATCTTTTCTCTATTCAAAAATTTATGGACAGAAAAATATCATTCTAGTAGATTCAACCACTTGTCTACAACATCTGTGTCTATATGACCTTCAAATATAGGAATATCAAAGTTTATTTGTACATTGAAGGGGGCGACGCTTCCGTTCGAAGAAGATGCGTTGCCTGTTGGTAGTTGCCGAAGGATTTGTGTGAAACTATCCATCATCTTGTTCCTCTGTTGCGTGAGGGATTCCTCAATCAACAGTTTGAAAGGATCTCCTGTCCCATCATATTTCTTTTCTCCTGCCATGGGAGGTCGCTTGGGCATGCGAGATCTTTTGTCCTCAAGAGAAACAAGCTCGAGACCCAACTCTTTGTACTCCGACCTCGTTGGGGACATGCATTAAGACGACAAGGAGAAGACCACTCTGATACCACTGATCCGTATTTTATGAGCAGAACGAAATGAATATAGATTATTAATAGGTGATTAACACAAAATAAAAGAGATACAGTAAAACTGGTTTTCTATTCAATAATGAAATAAGATGAAACTGTAAAATCCAACAGAAACAAGCTTGTTGGAATGGTGGCAGCTTATCTCTGAGAAGAGATGTGATGGCAGTGCGCATTCACAAGAAGAAGGTTACAAGAGGCTCTGAAGGCATTTTTACAATAAGAAATAATTCCAAAAACCATAGACATCCAAAAACCTAACCGTAGGAGATGAAGCGCCAAAATTCATGTGGGCCCCGTTTGGTTAAGTTAGTACATCAACTTCCCAGGGTCGTAACTTTTGCATACAATCTCTATTTTAGGCGTGTGATAGCCCGTTGGAAAGGTATCATCGAGGGGATTCATTTGAGGGGATCAATCATTCCATTAGATATCATTGATAATCTCTATCCCAAAAAACCTTCATTTAGGCCCTCAAAATGACCCCGGAAGTTAAAACTGCTAAAAATAGTAAATTGCCAAAATTGTCAGAAAATTGTTTTGAGCTAGTTGGAAAAGGTGGGTGGCCACCGATATCCATATGGATCAGAATTGCCAGGTTTTTTTCCTGAAAGGGAATTGGAATTTACCATCGAATTAAAACCTAGAATTGAATCGATAGCAAGGATGCCTTATCGGATGTTGACCTTGGAGATACAAGAGTTGAAAATGAAACTAAAAGAGTTTTTGGACCTAGTACTTATACGTCCAAGTGTGTCACCTTGGGGTGCACCTATTATTTTCAGATGGAAGAAGGATGGATCGTGGAGACTCTGCATTGACTACCGTCAATTGAACAAGGCAACGGTTAAGAACCAATATCCTTTGCCAAGAATAGACGATTTGTTTGGCCAAATGAAATGTGTGACAGTGTTTTCAAAGATTGGCTTGAGATCAGGATATCACCAGTTATGAATCAAGGAGGAATACATTCATGAGACCGCATTCAAGACGAGGTTTGGACATTATGAGTTTACCGTTTTACCGTTTGGACTAACAAATTCCCTAGGGGTATTCATGAGCTTGATGAATGGGGTGTTCCGTGAATACTTGGACAAGTTTGTTCAAGTATTCATTGACGACATTTTGATATATTCTCAGATAACGGAAGAACATGAAGAAAATTTGTGCTTGGTACTACAGTGTTTATGAGAGAACAAATTATACGGGAAACTGTTGAAATGCTCTTTTTATCAATCGAGGATTCATTATTTAGGGCATGTTATCTCCGATGAAGGTATCGCTGTGGATCCAACGAAGGTAGAGGTTATTATGGAATGGCCTGTGCCGACGAATGTACCAAAAGTATGTAGCTTCATGGGTTTAGCTGGATATTATTGACGGTTTGTCAAATTTTTTTTGAGGATGGCAAATCTGATTACGAAATTGCAGAAGAAAAACAAGAAGTTTGTATGGACCGAGAAATGCGCAGAATCATTTCGAAGGCTCAAGGAGTTGTTGACAACAATGTCGATACTAAAAGTCCATGACATGGACAAGGACTTCTTGGTATGCACTGACACACCCCAGGAAGGCTTACGCACATTATTGATGCAAGACGGTCGAGTGATCGCTTACATCTCAAGGAAGTTAAGAAAGCATGAGGAGAACTACACAACACACGATTTTGAGTTATTGGCCATTGTTTATGTCTTGAGAGTGTGGATACACTACCTTATTAGACAGAAATTCGAACTGAAAATTGACCATTGTGGTTTGCAACACATTTTTACGCAAAGTGACTTGAACGCACGACAAAGGCGTCGGTCATAACTTCTTAGCAAGTACGATTTTGAGATTACCTACATAAAAGGAACAATGAACAAAGTGGCATATGCGTTGAGCTGGAGACCACGCATATTTTCGAAGATACCTCTCCACATGAATATTTGTGAAAATATTCTCACTATACAATGTGAAGATGATTGGTATAAAGAGGTTAAGGAAAATATCAAACAAGAAACCATGTTGGTACCAAAATTTGAGGGATTTACTGTGGATAACGATGAATTAATGAGGTATAATAACTGGATTTACGTATCACCTAACGATGAGTTGATAAGTTTGATCTTAAATGAAGCTCATAGAGAAGTGTACATGGCTCATCCAGGAGTCACAAAGATGAGGGAATACCTTAAACCCTTATTCTTATGGAAAGGAATGAAGGTGGACATAGTCAAATACATGGAGAGATGTCTAGAATGTCAGTGAGTGAAGGTTGAACATAGACATCCGGTAGGATTACTACAGCTGCATGCTATTCCAGAATCGAAATGAAAGGTAATTTTGATGGATTTTATTGTGGGATTGTCGCTAAAGGCAAGGAGGCACGACTCGATTTTTGTGGTAGTTGACACTCTGGTGAAGAGTGCACATTTTGTCCATGTGCATACGACATATCAGGCGCTAAACATAGCTAGCGTTTTTATCAGTGAGATAGTGAGATTGCATGGCATGCCTATGAGGATCATATTCAATCGAGGATCGATGTTTATAGGAATCTTTTGGACTAGTTTCCAAGAGGCCTTGGGAACCCAACTTAAATTTAGTACCGCATATCACCTAGAGACAGACAGGAAGATAGAAAGAATGAACCAAATCTTGGATGATATGTTGCATGTGTACGTGATGGACCAACATAAGCATTGGGAAGAGTTATTTCCACTGGTAGAGTTTGTGTACAACAATAGCTATCAAGGCACCATTAAGATGGTGCCATTCGATTTTCTTTACGGGTGACCATGTCAGACGTCTTTGAGTTGGGATCGACTTGAGGATAGGGTCTTGGTAGGACCAGAAGCGATCCAATAGATGGAAGAGAAAATGAAAATGATAATACAAAGGATTAAATAAGTGCACGATCGACATAAGAGTTATGTCGATGCAGATCACATTGACCATAGTTATGAAGTTGGTGATCGAGTCTTCTTGCGGGTGAAACCACACAAGAGTTTGATCAAGTTTGGAAAGGGTGTTAAACTCTCTCCTAGGTTTGTGGGACCTTTTGAAGTTGTATAAAGGAAGGGGAACGTGGCCTATCGACTAGCCTTGCATGATTCTTTGAGGCGTATGCACGATGTTTTTCATGTATATGTTTTGAGACATTATGTTAGTGATCTTACACATGTGATTGACATGAGTTCTTTGCAGGTGTCAGATGAGGGTGCACTCACGACGGAGCCAATCCACATTATAGACCATCGTATTCAACAACTATGGCATCGAATAGTTGATCAGGTCAAGGTCTAGTGGAACAATTATAGTCCACACTTGACTACCTGGGAGGACGCATATTATATTCACCAATAATTTCCCTTTTTGTTTGATAGTAAGACATTTACATCTTGTTAGATACTTTATTTACTGCACATATATACTATGAAACTTTGGGATGAAGTTTAAAACAAGAGGGGGTGTATGTAACATCCCACTCTTGCACGGACATGATTTGACTTATTCTTTGAGGACACTTGCGTGCAAGGGATCCGGTTCAGTATATGGTTGTTTGTTTCACTTATGGATTCTGATGATGATGTTGTGGATTATGATGTTATGTTATTTGATATCTATGTATAGACAGGTGTTATTGACGGGTTTCTCCTGAGTGTGCATGATACTTGAAAGATTAAGGATGTCGATGGCATCAATGGACCTCCTTGTACTATGGATTGAGTTAGGGAGTGGACTGTATATGGTTTGGGTATTTCTATTTATGCATATGTGACATATGATCGGGTATATTATGATGTTGTTTATGGATTATTGATAGTGTTTCATTGATGGATGTAGGTTGATGATTGCTTGCTAATAAGAATCACATAAGGAGTAAAGGGGCCATGCACAACAACCAAATATTGAGGGAGAGGTGTGGAAGTAGCTCTGCCACAGCCTACTAACACTCTCATCATGGCTCGAATTGTAGGTTAACGATTACCTAGTTCGAGAGATCCACGATGTCGTGAGGGAATACTGAGACAATCACTCACAAAGATTCTAAGGGGTACACAATAAGGCAAGGTCCTTATTCCATAGAGGCCCTTAGTCTCTCACAAGGTCTTGTAATGGAGTATTAACTCCAAGGGTTGGACAACTAACAAAACCAGTCAAAGGTGAGTGACACCCTTGGAGCACGTAGTTTGTCTTGAAGGGCACGTCGCATAAATAAAAAATGAATAAAGGAGAGTGGTACCCTTGGAGCACGAAGTGCGTCTTGAAGGGCACGTTGTGATTTTTAATAAAGGTGAGTCAATAAATCTAGGTGCCTAGAAAACAATAATTTATTTTAACATTGCTAGACTTAAAATAATTATTAATGGGTAATTTTTATTAATTATAAAATCTCCTTAAAAATTCTAAGCCTAGTTTAAAAATTTGAGCCTAAGTCTAAAGTGGGTAAGAATAAAAATTAAATTAAAATTTAATAAATGGTGGGGGATAAAGAAAAATCAAGTTAGGAATTGAAAGAGTAAAAAATTATATATAAAGATTTAATTATATAAATATGTGCAAAATAATACCAAATTGGAAACTAAGATGAGAAAGGGCATAAATGTAAAAAGAATGGGGAAGCATAGAAAGGTATCTAGTCTAGTCTAATCAAAGAACTTTCATAACTTAAACACAACTAAGTTTTAGAAAGGTGTCAGTCATTAAAAGGGAAATAAAGGGAATAAAGGGAAATTGACATTTAATTAAATTAAATGGTGAATTTTTTGTGCAACTAAGGGAACGGGTGACAAGTGTACGGGGGAGAGTAATTCCTAATTAATTTAAAAAAAAAACTGAATTAAATGTGCAAATGGAAAGTGATCACTAAGAAAACTTATATAAAATAAATGGCTGGGAGGAGGAATAGAGGATGACCGGTATGAGTAAAGTTATGCTGTCGGAATTTCTTTGACTAGTTTTACTTGTGAGAGTTGGGATACGCAGCTTGAAAGGGAGTGGTATCTTGACCTTGCAAGGCAAGCTAGGAGATATATTTTTCTCTGGTTTTTGTTCGTGGCCCCTTTGCAACTCAAGGGTCTAAGGGGGAAGAAGAGTACCCCTAGTGTTGGTTGGGAGGTACCGGTGAGGTCTCAATGATTAGCAAGTGGGAGCAAGGAGGATACTTCGGCTGCCGACGAACATTATCAAGTGCATATCAGACGAGGGTTACGGTATTTATTGAAATTTGTGATTGAATTAAGATTTTAAATTGTATAATCGTGTTTTATTTTCATTGCTTACTATGTTCAAAATTTAGGATGGAATAGACAAACATTAATGTTGTTTAAAATCTAGAAGTGATTTTGAATGATTTCACTTCCTTTTTAATTAATTTTGAACTTGAATGTTTGTTTATCGAATGTTGATCCTTTCCATTCTAGTTGAAATCTAGCCATGTATTATTCCCTTGATTGCGCACCAAGCACTATCTGAATCTTACTCTCAGGCGAAGTTGCTAACAGTAAATTTTTTATTTAGAGCTGAGATGGTTTCCCTCTGACCCTCACCATGAATTTACCCATTTCTTTGGCAAGGTCGTTGCCTTACTGAAGTTCATTCTGATTCCACTCTGATATTTATCCATTATCTATTAAATGTGCACTGGTGTGGATCGTTGTTGTTTTCATTTTCAATCCGAATTTCCAATACCTAGAACCTACAGTTCAAATCAAAATGAAATGCTATTTTCCTTGTTGGGCGATCTAGTAAAATTTTGAATCTACAACTTAAACTAAAAGGAAATTCCCCTTTTTATTCCTGGGTGCATGGGTAAAAACTCGTTGAATCTAAAGTTTAAATCCAAAACGGAATGTTCTTTCCTTGCTGGGCTATCTAGAAAAATTTCGAATCTTCTGCTTAATCCAAAAAAAAATGCCTTTATCCCTCTAGGTAAATTGGAAAAACTCCTTGAATCTACAGTTTAAATCCAAACAAAATTCTCTTGCCTTGTTGGGCGATTTAGTAAAATTGTGAATCTTCTACTTAATCTAAAACAAAATGTATTTATCCTTCTGGGCGAATTGGAAAAACTACTTGAATCCTCTGCTAAATATGGGATCTTCCCTCTACGAAATTGACCCTCTCTGCCACGATTTTGGTGGTAGATAGTAACTAAAGTGATCATCGATCTGACCTTCCTTCACATAACGATTTGTTTCCTTAAAACTCAGTGTTTCTTTTTACCTCCTTTTACACTACGGTTGGTCTCCACAGGCTAAAATTTTTTACCTTTAATAAACAGCGAGTTGGCTCCATTGCTCAGTGAAATTTCCTCTTACCACCTCAACGACTTTACTGTTGCGTCTTACCCTTCATCGCAACATTTTCATTGTTGTGATCCCTTCACTCAGTGTTTCCTTTCTGCATTTTTCTTTTCTTACTTGGCGAACCTGTATCTACTCTGCATTTCACCCAACATTTCATAATTGTTCCTCAACAAATCATTAATGATATCTCTGCATTTTTTTACTTGGTATTACATTCACCTTTTACCTCATCTTTGACATGCATTTCACCCAACATTTCGTAATTGTGCCTCAACAAATCATTAACAATATCTCTGTGTTTTTCTCTTGGTATTACATTCACCTTGTACCTCATCTTTGATATGCATTCACCCAACGATTATTAATTGTCCCTCAACAATTTATTATTGATCTCCCTGCGTTTTTCCTTTCTTTTATCTATGTGTGGCGGGAATCTACCCACTCGACATATATTCAGTGAATAAACTAGAAAGTTGATAAATATGCAATTATGAATAGGGAGAAAATCCAGTTATTCATTACCTAATTAAGAGTCTATATCTCTATATAAAAAGGTTTTTAATGCTTCATTTAACGTTACTTTTCTTTTTGGATAATTCAATAGTATTGATCTTAATCTTGCGCCTTGATATAATAGAGTGTGTGGATGAACTTGTGTGTGGATACTACTAGAGCCCAAAATAAATATTTAATGTGGTTACCCTTGTGCGCCATGAATAAGGTTGATGGCGATTGCGTCTAATATTGATATATGTAATTTCAATTGGACTATATTAATAATGTTTCCTAGGCAGTAATTGTGTCAATTAATTGATTGTGTTAATGTACTCGGACTTTTGTGGATGCTTCAAAGGTGCTATGCGCCATGATTTTATATGATGTACTATTGGTTATGTAAATTGTTTGTCTCTATGCACCTTGAGAATAATGTGGATGGATGAATTATTTAATTCATTAGTTTACTTGCGTCATGAAATTAACATTGATGTATGACTAGTTAAGTGGTTAGAATGCTTGCACGAATGAAAATTTAATGTAAAGAATGATTGTTTTAGACAATAGACTTCTTGCGCGCAATAAAATTGATGTAATGAATGATTGTTGTAGACAATAGACTTCTTGCGTGAATTAAAAATTGATATGATATATGATGATTTATGTGAATGATTACTTGTGCGCCATGTTTAATTATGGATTGGGATTGATGGATTGATGAATTTGGTGATCGTAGATATTGTTGATTTAGCTAGTTGCTTGGGATTGATTGTGTTAGTGGGATGTAGACACCTCCTTGTTCCTCAGAACAGTCGCCAGCCCTGAGACCTTAAATGGTTAAAATCAATTGGAACCTGGGCTTGAGCGTTGCTTATGTGTCCTGGAGGTCCAAACCTTGCAGGGTAGATTGGGCGGGTAGTCATTTTGTACTCATTATTTGATTGAATGTTGTTGTGAATTGTTTCAAGATGATTATGATGTGTTAATCTACTACGCTATTTATGTTTATGTGTCATTATCCTTCGTTGATGTGTTGAATGCGTTGTTAGTGATTTACATTATGAGTAGCGGGTATTGATTTTACTTATGATGTTGTTGATTAGGCCCTGTTGTGATCATGGGTCGATGTTAATTTCTAAAAAAAAAAAAAAAAAAACTTTTGTGCTTCGCTTTTTCTTAGGCGTAACAGAGGGTTGTTACATTTCTATAGTAGAAAACATTATGCTAGAATTATTTATTTTCTATTAACAGTTAATATAAGTAAGTAATTTAACACAGATAAATCTCTCATTATGACCAAAATGTAACTTTATAGCTATACCTTACTGTAACAATTGATATTCATTAGAAAAATAAATATAAACAAAAATATAGGTAATGAAACATATATGAGTCTGCTTTAAAACTAGGGACAAACTAAGTAGAGGATCTAGTTACTCCCAACCATAGACCATAATATCCAAGTTACTTTCTCTAGTCACCCCCGAACCTAATTCATTATTCCATAGGGACTGAAAATTTCAATAACATTCTCTAGATAAATCATAACTTGACTCTTTCTCAGAACCATCACTAGTAAAAAATGAGAGATAAGTGACCAAAAAAATGACCAGAATCCACATATAAATGATCACTTTTGGTTTGGTGATTATTGGTGGCTAATATTCGATATATTATCACGTGACCAAAAATGTGGTCATATTTAGTTTGGTCATTTATAGCTTGTCTTGTGGTCATTATTTTGGTCATATATATTTGGTCATTAATTGTCACAATTAATGACCAAATATATATGACCAAATTAATGACCACAATACAAGCTATAAATGACCAAACTAAATATGACCACATTTTTTGTCGTGTGATAAGAGACTGAGAATTAGCCACCAAAACTGTCATATGGTCATTTATATGCAAATTTTGGTCTTTTTTTTGTCACTTATCTCTCATTTTTTGGTCATTTTATATGCAAATTTTGGTCATTTTGTTTGGTCACTTATATTTAATTGTTTGGTGAATTATCTCTCATTATTTGGTCACTAATTTAGTCTGAATAAGTTTTTAAAATTCCAATAGTGCTAAAGACAACAACTATAAAAATGAAGGGAGTTATGATAAAGGGGAAAACATTGGGAATGGAAAAGATTCAAATAGGGACTTAAATCATACCTTATCAAAGTAATTCATTGGAAAATGAAATTACATATGGGATAAAAAAGGGGGTCAGTTAAACCTAACCTCCTCTAAATTGAGAGGTCATTTATGGGATGAGAGTATATTGGCTTGCAACTTATAAGTTATAATTTACAACTAAACAAACCTCAACTGAAAACAATTTTTTTGCAGAGAATATCACATCTTATGAAAGCATCATTCTTATCTTATGTGCATGTTAGAGAAAATGCCAAATCTTAATGGAGATTACTTTGGCTAGTTAGTTTGAAATATGTATGTGAATGGTTCTAATAAATAACACAAGCTTAATGAATAAAAAAGTATAAATTCTATCTCCATAAATATTTACATTGTTTGTCAAAAGGACTTACAGAATGTGCACTGAAGTGGAAAAACCCCACGAGCATATTACTCTTTCTAGCCATTGCAACTCTCTCCAACTACATCCATACCAACATTTTTTGGGACATAGTAAATAAAATATTCTACACATTAGTTCAGAAAATGATTATCACAGCAACTAACAAAATAAATCTTTCATGTTAGTATTTTGATAGAATGAGGAAAACAATACCTTCCCAAAAGGATCAAAGAGTGTTTTTAGGAAGTCATCATTGTTATTATTTGGAAGATTTCCAACAAATGAAACTCTTACCTAAATTAAAGGACAACATAAATAAGCACCAAAATACATCACTAGGATATTTATAGTAAACCTAGAAACATAACTACAAATAACAAATTTAGAAAGCAAAACTTCCAATTATGTGTCTGTTATATGAAAACAAATCCACTCGAAAACAAACAAGTTACCTTTGTCAATTTTTAGCCTAATTTAATTGCATAAATAGGAAATTAAAGTATCAATCCGAGAGTCCGTAAAATTGTGAGGCACAATCACTGTATGTGAGGGAATCGACTTCAAAATACAAACTGAGAAGGAAAACCATGATAAAACAAAGAAGCTCTGATACCAATTGATAAAATAAATAAGTTCTGATACCAATTGATAAAATAAAGAAGAACAACAACATGGTGGAAAAGGCTCACTAACCAACTCTTTTATTTATTCACACCACTGTTACATATTTATAGTACAATGGGTGATGCCACCTCATAGAGAGACTTTCTCTAGATCCTAAAATCATGCATGATGACTAGGCTAGGCAATCTTAACTAAATCATTAGTCATCACTTGAGGATATATTACTAATATCCTAAATGAATAATACAAATATAGGTGACAATTTAGACTTAGTGATTGGTTAAGGTAAGCCATAGGCTAACAATCCCCCCCTCAATCACAAGTCTGATCAATAATACCATCAATAAAGTATAAACTGGTATCAATTCCAAGTCTTCATACTGAAACCCATGTGCTAAGCCTCAATGAATAACTACCTGAAAAACTACCAATCTGGATGTTGAATTTGTTCATCTGAAATGAACTGGAAAATAGATGAAATATGGAAGTGAACAGCTGCAATATATGAACATTTCCTGATTGCTTGACAATTTGATCATTTTTCCAAGTATTTGAGCTAGAAGAATATGATGTCTTCTGCTAATTGGTGAACATGTAGTATCACCACTCTAATATCAGTGTATCACTGAAGTGCTCTTTGAATTTGTGGTTTGGGATAACCACTAACCAATTGATACCATGTATCTAATGGTTTTTGGATGACCACTAACCAATTTTGACACTTTTAGGTGTCCAACAACATCCCAATGTGTAATGTGTATGATTCAATTGCAAGTCATTGAACCATAATCCTGCCAAAGTCTTCCATCTATGGAAAATCTCACTATGTAATCATGTGAGCCAGGATGCACACAATTTGTTCACTTAACATAAACCCCAATATGATGAGAGAGAAAAAGGAGAAATGAATCAACTTCTAGTATGACACATCCCTGGAAATGCCTGACAACTCAATCAAATCTCAAGCTGCAATGCAAAAATATCCTCTTGTCCTTTGCTAGGTCGAATGACCATCTATGTGAACCAAACGTCCAGATCATTGCTCTCAAAATAAAAATCGACATCCCGGTTATGTATTATTCAACTTAAACTTATTGAAGCATAATTATGCTAAAGTCTGTCATCTACAGACCGCAGTTGCCCATTTGGAAAATTTCATGCCCATCTGACTTGCTTGATTTTTGTTGTTGTCGAAACTTTTAGTCTGACAACCAATTCAATTCCATCATCAATTACCCCCTTTGTCAGCTGAAAGGAGAGACCACAAGTGGTTTCATGAACCATCATCACTGGAATTTCGAACTACCCCTCTTAAGGTGCAGAAGAGTTACATCATTGTACTCCCCCCTTCTAAGATCAAGAGAGTACCATACTTGTTTCATTTGAGTACAACACAAAGTGGGAATGTGGAAAAAACCATATTTTATCTCATCCCATGAGGGCCATGCTCGAAAGCTACGCCATAAGGGGACCACTTATGTGAGGTACAAAAATGTTATGTGCTGTAAGATTGGTCTTTACTCGAGATTGAATTCTACGGTAAGACTTATATAATATATTGGTTGTTTATGACCATTGCCAAGGATAAATCCACTCATAGTGAATCTTCAATCTTGTAGGTTTCTTCAGTGTTGAACATATGTTTGAAGAATGGTTATGCTTTCCACAATGCTGGCAAGGATGGAGATCAAAACATTAATTCTCCTTGTGACCAACTCGATTACAATGTTGGCACTTTGCCTTATGATGTTGAACTTGAACAGGTGAAGTTGTGATCCAGATTTAGGAGTGGAACGAACTGATTACAGATTGAATACCATAAGCAGAGAGATAGAAAGAATAACACAAATATTCAGTGAACAATATCTTCTATTAAATAATGAAATAAGATGAAAATATAAAACTACAGAACTGAAACTTACTCGAATGGTGGTAGTTATCTATGAGAAGAGATGTGGCTTCTATGAGAATCTGTATGAGAATAATGGATTACAATGAGGCTCCATAGCCCCTTTTCATATTGATCATGAATTCCAAAACCCTAGACATCCAAAAACCTAACCCTAGAAGGTGAAATGCCAAAATTCATGTGGGCCCTATGGGTAAGTTGGTGTAATTTGGTACCTCAACTTTCTAGGGTCATAAATTTTGAAAACGACCTCCGTTTTAGGTGCGTGATAGCCCGTTGGAAAGGTATTTTAGAGAACTACACATTCCACCATCAGATGTTGACTTTGTCTACAATTTGACTATGGAAAGTAAAAAAAAAATGTTTAGGGCCTCAAAACAATCTTGAAAGTACAACAAGATGTGATGACAAGAAAACATACAAAATAGGCTAGTTGGAATAGGCGAGAGGCCACCTGTATCCACCTAGATCAATCCTCCCCCCTTAGAAAGAAATGGTCTCCATTGTATTGAGTTCCCCCATCAGGTGAGGAAAATTCTGTTGGATTTGGCCCCGGGTGAGCCACTTTCCTTGGTGTAGGAGTTGCCTTGCCTTGACAACCCAATAAAGTTGGATTTGTTTTTGGCGACTTCCCTTGAAATGTGTTTCCACTATCTGATTAGTGGATGCTTTTTCCATGCAGTCAGGGTTGAGATCCGTGGGTGTCAATTGTTCGACGATCTCAGAGGTGTCCAATAATGGTGGAAAATATGGCCGAAGGAGGTCCACATTGAATACTGGATGCAGACCAAGGAAGGGTGGAGTGTTGAGCTCAAATGCATTGCTACCCACATCCTTGGTGATAGTGTAAGGCCCATAACAAAGTGGTCAAAGTTTCCAATGGGTCCTAGTGAGACGCTCCTTCCGCAAATGTAACCAGACTTTGTCGCCAATCTGAAACTAGTGTGGTACCGTCTATTTCTCATGGTGTTGCTTGTACTTAGCATTGGATTTCTGCAAAATCTCCTGGACCTATTGGTGGATGTGTTGAATCCGCTCAATGAATATAGTGGCTTTGTCGACTGCAGACTGATCATGGGAAGAGTCTGTGTGTGCGGTGGCAAGAGGAAGTGCAACATCAATGGGTCCCAAGGGTTGGAATCCTAGACCCACCTGAAATGGGTTATGGCCGGTGGAACTATGGAGAGCCCTATTGTAACTGTGTTGTACATATGGGAGACTCTCGCCCCATGTACGAGGATTCTTTGAATTGTACATGCACAGGATGTGCATAATCATCCAATTGACGACCTTGGTTTGGCCATCGGTTTGGGGGTGGAAAGAAGTGGATTTTGTGAGCTTGGTGTCCAACAAAGACCAAAGACTTGACCAAAACGTGTTGAGGAACCTGCTGTCTCGGTCGAAGATGATGGTCTGTGGTATCACAAAGTGAACCCAAACTCATTTGAAGAAGAAATTGACAGTATCAGCTGCTATGACAGTCTTCTTACAGGCTATGAGGATGGGCATCTTCGAAAACCGATTAACGACCACAAAGACACAGTCATTTCTATGCTTGGTGGAAGAAAAACCATACATGTAATCCATGGAGATGGAATCCCACAACTTCCCAGAAATAGGCAGAGGGGTGTATATGCCTTGCTTCTTAATGGTT
>ML778810.1:1633252-1657863 GCA_009831015.1 Picea engelmannii
GCTTTGTTTTCTTTTGTCCTCAGAGTTGCCTGGGCAATTCTCTGCGCATTTGTCATGGCAGTGAGGGCGGATGGATCTGGTTCCACATAGCCAAGATCCACCGGTTCCCAACACTCTTGTGCTTGTAGGAATGACCTCATTCGAAGAGACTAGAATTCGTAATTATTACCAAGAAGAATCGGACCCTGAGTCGGGCCGAGATTGCTGGTCGACGCCATTTTTAAAAAAAATGCTGAAAAAATAGAGGGAAAAATTTGTATTTACCTCCAATCACAGAGATTTCCGATTCGCCGATGGTTGATGGGAGCTTATCGGGCTTTAGATGGCCCTTGATCTCCTTGCAATGTGACCACGCGCTTTAATGTTAAGGTGCTACGGGCTTTTCCCGTTCTGTGACTTTCAAATCGTCGAAACGCGAAAAAATCGCCTTTGGACTCCTCAACGGTCCAGATCTGCAGTGATCGGACGGTCCAGATCGTATCGGGATATCGCGAATCGAGATTTCACGATTTCTGATGTCGAGGTTGTCTGTCTCCTCGGTTCCGCGATTGTCGATTTTTCGATGGCGCTGTCCTATCGGGACTTTTCCCGATGGCTTTGATCTTTGCCACGTGTCCTTGAAAGATCGACGGCTCAGATTTGCGTCGGGGATTCCACTGGAAAGAAAACCCGATCACTTGTTCTCAAGGATCGTGATTTCCCGAATCCCAATCTGCCGATGGCGCTTTGCTCTTCGGGACTTTTTCCGAGTCCCCGGATTTGCGCCACGCGTCCAGGATAGATGGGCGGCTGAGATCTGATCGGGGTATCGCATATCGCGATTTCGCGAGTTGCGACGTCAAGTTTCTTTGACAACTTGAAACCCCGAATGCCGAGATGCCGACAGGCGTTGCGATGTTCGCCACGTGTCCGGACAAGCGAACGACTGAGATCTTATCGCTATATTGCGTATCGCGATTTCGCGAGTTGCGAGGTCCCATTGCAATGTCTTTGAAAACCCCGAACTCCGAAATGCCGATATGACGATGCGTTGATCTGCTGCCACCTGTCCTCTGAAATTGACGGCTGTGATCGTTTCGGGATTTCGTGATTTCGCGTATCGGAGTTTTTGGAGAGCAGATTCTTTCGCTCGTCCAACTCCCGATTCCCGATTTTGCGATGGAAAAGGATCTCGCCACGTGTCTCTTGATCGGACGGTCAAGATGACGTCGGGATTTCACGACTTTACAAGTCGAAATCACTCCTGTGCATTCTAGAGGGTTAAACCTCGTGCACTTTCTCACTGATTCAACGGTTGTCGGGCCTCTGCGCAAGATCTGACGGCTGAAATGCTTTCGCCTGTTCCGCGCTCTCCTCGTCCCTTCTGGACTGGTTTCCCGCCTCGGAACCGTTCGCAGGATGAATTTCACGGCTTCAGTGGCTGTTCTTTGCGCCTGAGATGCGTTCTATCCCGAATTTAACGGAATTTTCTCCTGCGGAAGAAAAGATTCGTGAATCTTTCAAAGATTTGAAAGAATTTCACGGATTCTTTGTTCTGTGCTTCAATCTTTAACGGATGTGAGGGAAATTTTCGAGTTCTTTAAAATTTCTCGCCTCCTCCGGCTTTTCTTCATCAATCTTTGACGATTCTTGAAAAGATTACAAGAATCCTTACTATTTCTTCTTCTGCGTTCTCTTCATCCAGGATCTTTCGAGCGTTGTACGCTCTGCTTCCTCCGCAAGCTTCTTACGGTTATCTTTAAAGAGTATTGCAGACATCTTTCCAAGCCTTGTGAAAAAACTTTGTCGCGTGCTCTCAAGATGCGTGTAAGCTCTGCGCTGTGAGGATTGTGTTTCTCTCCCAACTGTGTGAAGAGGCTTACTGCCAAAGCTCTGATACCATGATAAATTGTGAAGCAAAGAGAGATGCAGAGAGAAAGAATAGAACAGTATATTGAAATGTATAAAGAAGTACAGAACTCAGAAGATCACAATTACAATGTAAGATGGTTGAGCTATATATGCTCAAGCATGACGAAAATAGAAAGTACAACTGTCCAGTACAGCTGGCAGTGTACGGTCATACTGTTGAGGGTACAATATATTTAACATCCTTTTCGTTCTTCGTGCAAGTCTGGGGAGCAGGCATTACCACTTCTATAAGGTCTCTCCTTTTCATTCTTCATGCAAGTCTGGGGAGTAGAATAAATATCTGACGTTTGAGCACTCCTTTATTCGTCGTCCGATCTCTGATGGTGCAACTCCTCTACTCCAATATAGTCAACAACGATATAGATCATTGATATAAATTGATCAATGATCAAGGTTTGATTTGGATTAAAATATGACTAACATCCAACGGTGTATATTCAACAGGACTCTAATCCAACGATAAATGTAGCTCTCTCCTTCAAACGTTAAACTCAAACCCTACAGCAAAATTTGAAGCCTAATTCTTCAATAAATCAACACAATTGATCAACAGAAGGTTGATATATGGAGGGCATTACAAAATTGCATTCATCGGACAAATTTGCACATTTCATCCCTTGAAGCTAGTGGACAAATTACTTGGGTTGGGCTTGCCAAAATGCACACAAGGGAGTTGATGGGAGGAGATTCTACTACTTATGATTTGTATTCCCCTAAGAGTAGTTCAACATGTGTCTCTGTTGGCAACTCTACATGATTTTTGTTTTTTCAAGTGATAAATGACAATTCCTGTAGCTGCCTACGCCTCACCTGTAAATATTGCTATTTGAAGGTGACTTTTCAATTTAAAAAAGGATGTTTTGATTGTTCCTATTTATTTTTATCTAGCGTTTTCATACTTCATTCATGATTGAAAGCATGAATGAAGCATTAAAACTTAAAATCGTATTGCAATGGTATCTAAGGCTTAGTCTTTAAAAGGATCAAGGTGCTTACATCTCTTTTAATGAATGTTGTTTTGCTTTGAGTTTATCACATATCAATGAAACACTTATTTTGAGTTGCTCTTGGATTGTAAGCTTATATTTTAGATCCTTTGTATACCAAGAATTGATTGGCATATGGACTATAGGCTTGTTCATTTAAATTTCTTGGTAAATCAACTTTGATTTTAAACTTTTGATTTGCATTTGGATTGTAAAAACAAATCATCTCCTAACCTTTGTTTATCAAGGATACTAATTGCATGTCATGGGAATTAAACACACTACAATCGTACCCTGCACCTCGTTTTTAGCTAGCAATTTGAAGTGAAAGACCTCTCATGATAGATCAAGGTCTAGTGTTACGCTCTGTATCCAAAACGTTCATCACCATAACTGCCTGAATTTCGTGTGTGAAACCCTTATGCTCACGTTATGATCGCACTGGTGTGAGTTTTACTCCATGTTTTTGGCTCAGACTTTCCTCTGTTGTTGCTACCTCTTAAGCCCACAGTGAGTTCGAGTCGCCATTGTTACCATCTGTTCAAACCCTTATGGCCCCTGTCGTCCGATTTGAGCCAAATGGATCCCAAACTTTGTTGTTGTATGATGATGCAAGTGAGGATCTTAAGAGCCAAGGTTGGGATATGTTTCTCAGAAAATTCTAGGGTTATAACTTGCAAGTGGCCAAAGAGTTTGCCCTTACATTTGATGGATGCAGAGCCAAGGTGGGTGATATTCAGTTGGAGATCACCAAAGAATTTCTAAGTGAAGCAACAAGCCTCCCTCTCAATGGTCAAAAGTGGTTTAAAAATTCGAAGTAGGCCGAAATACCCTGGAGTCTATTCGTCACCTCCCGGAAAATTGAATGTTGTGACAAAGGTATTCCAGTCTCCCTACTCAAGGTTAGATGGCATGGTTTGTTGGAAGTTTTAAGGAAATTTGTTACCTGTGAAGGCCGTTATGGCTTGGTCTTCCTTTAGCACATACGATTGCTCATGCATTTTATTGGCTTTCATTTAAACATGTTGTTTTACCTATTAAGAAGTTTGTATAAAATGTCAAAGAGATACAAGAGGAAGAACTTGGATTCCAACCTTTTTCATCATGGGTTGATTAAATTATTGTTAGTTCATCATTTTGAAACACTTGGTCAGGATTGAGACGGTTTCATAGCCCATAATGGTTTTGTTGCAGTAAATCTCGTTGAGACCCCCGTGGTGGATAAACTCATGATAGAGAAACCTCTTGGGTTCTCAAGTGTCAAGCCATATTTCTTGTATGAAAACCCTCGTGAAAAGGCATTGCCCGATCAATTGTTGTGTGAGAAACAGGATATTACTTCTAGGGTTATTAAAACTCCTGAGCATGAAAAAATTGCTTGCCCCAATCCCACTGTAAAAACCAACAACAAACACCCACGGAAACAACCAAAGAAAAATCAAGAAATAGGGTTTCGTAACAAGAGAACATGCCAACTCATTTCAAGGAGTGTGCGACATAGATCCAAAGCTCATGTGAGCTCGATCGATTCGATCGATATCCATGAAGATTCTGACTCCGAGATCGAGAAGTTTCTAGCACAAGACGATCTGAATTGTTCCGAACCAGATCAACCATTCGATTATGTGAATAATCTCCCACCGTGTTTGAAAGAAAACAAGGAATTTACATGTATCAAAATCGGTCAAACGCCGACAATGGGTAGCAGTGATGTTTTATCACACAATTACACACCTCCTCAACCGATTTCCCATGCTGCACATTGTGAAGTTTGTTTACATTGGATAGGTCAGTACTACACATACATCCCTATCCTTCAAGCGAGGATCAAAGCTCTCATGGCTCAAAATGACTCATTGGAAAATGAAAACGTGAGCTCAAGGCCAATGCACAAAGACAAGTAAAATGTTTGAAGAGGATAGGCAATATCATAATAAAAAATGCTGACAATGTCAAAGCTGTGATCAATTCTGAGATTTTGTGATTCAAATTTTGTTATCAGTTGGATGGTAAGATTGGTTTTTATCATAGTTATGTTTTTTGTTATTTTTCTAATTAATCTAGATTAATCTAGATTGATTTAGATTTATGTTACCAATAACAAGACTGGCTACAGAATCGAGAGATTCTGTAGCCAAGTCAATTCTCATATAAAATTTGGAAATTATTAGTTAAATAAATATTTGACTTGCTCATTCCGTTTTTCTTTCAGGATAGGATGTATCTTATGCTGATCTCATAGGGTGGAGCATGTTGGACTTAGTTCATTGGCCATCTCTTTTGGCTTATTTTGTAAATAGGGGTAAAACTCTCATAATTTTGAAGATATAGTTTGATATTGAGTGGTTTTTAGACCCTCTATATTTGTAACTTTTAGATCTTTTTGAGATCTGGTCCTATCTTAGAAGATAGGAAGTTTAACTTTCACATACTCTTTAAATACTCCATATTTTGTAATGGAAATGATCTTGGCTGAGGGCAAGAGATGGACGAGTGATTTCTGAACTTAATGAAACAACATATATGCATTTTGGCTTTATCATTTTGTTAATGATGTTTTCATTTACGTTTTGTTAATCCTAATACATTAATAGGTCTGATAGATTTAGACTTAATGATTTATTATGTGCAAGATGTTTATATTATAAATACCGTCTACAATTTGCTTCTCAAAATATAAATGTTGTGATCATATCTTCAATTAGAATGATAAAATTTATCTTTGAGTTTTAATCGAATGATGAAATGCAGAGGTTGCTTTCAGATTTATCTTGTTGTAATCATGTGTAATTATGAGATCATAGGTTTATGTTTGTGTGTCATTTTCTGTCATTGAAACCTAAGCTGATAAGACATGTTTTGAATTTATTTAGAATAGTCACAAGGTTCATTGCAGATATCTCTCTTGGATATGGCAGTTGGATGTTCTCCACTCATGCAGATGCTTGGATACACCTCACTAACTCACTAACAGGTTATCTCCTTTGTAATTTTTTGTCATTTACATATCACTGAAACTAGAATGTATGGTTCAACTTTTGACTATCCACACGTTTATGCTTCATTGTATTTTTTTATGCAAAATTAGTTGAATTTATAAAGGAAAAAAAAAAAAAATTAAATGTGCTTTCTTTATCTACTTCTTAACAGAGATAACTTTTGCATTTGATTTCGTAAGTTATTATTGCATATGTACATATACAATATATATTATCTAGTAATTAGTTAGTGATTTATTTCTCTTGTTTATTTTCTTTTAGGATTTTAGATTGGTTAATGGAGCCATTAAACCCGTCAGAACGAGTTATACCAAATGGCTTGGGTTATTAAGACAACCCCGTACCAGACTCGTTCTTCCAGTTGACGGACGATCAATTTCGCCCGTCAACAAATGGCGCTAGAAGGAGGGCCTCAATACAATTGATGGCACGTGGAAGTCGCAAGACTCTTCCCCCACACACTCACTCCCCTATAGTAACACAGAGTCATTCTGAAAACAACGTTACTTCTGAAACAACAGCTACCTCAAACGAAAATCCCCAGATTCTTGTTGAGCTAGTAACACCAAACCCTCAAGGGTCCGACATACAAGAAATTGTTCGTCAGTCACTTTTAAGGACACACAGTGCTTTGTCCCGTATCAGACAACCTGTTAGTCCACTGAATCAACCCTTAGATTTCTCTGATATTAGAGAACAACTTGAAGGCACTGGTCTTCTTTTAAACCCTCTAGGAGACGATACTATCAATCCTACCGATACACCTACTCTTGGAGTCGGGGGATCTGGTATTCCACCTTCCCCACCTCATTCATCTCCATCCTCTTCAAGAGGAGAGTTATCTGACAAAGGCAGTTCATCATTTGAACCATCTCAGCCTTCAACACCACCTACACCCATGACAAACCAAAACAATCTCGCCAAACCATGGATCAATCAAGATGTTGTGGATGTACCTGGACCCCAACACCATTTACCAAAACACCCAGATAAATGGTTACCTAAGTTCGATCCAGATTCTAAGCAAATCGTTGAGGATCACATAAAGAAATTCATGCTAGCCATTAGGCTCCAAAGTGTAGAACATGAAGATGTAGTATGTAGACATTTTCCTTACACGTTTGAAGGCAATGCCTCTACATGGTATTTCTCCCAACAACCTCACACCATTGTATCTTGGGACAGATTCAAAACCCGTTTCCTAGAGAAGTTCGGAGATGATAAATCTCCTGAAGTCTTAGTCATGGAACTTTCCAGCGTAAATATGAACCCTAAGGATAAAGTAAAAGATTTTAACCAAAGGTTCCTCACGTTAAAAAACCGAATCTCCACTGATTCAATGCCCACAGAAAGCCTTATTGTGGCATATTACACTAAAGCTCTACACAATAATATAAAAATTTGGTTTAAAAGGTCTAAGAAGTCTACATTACTGGAAGCCTTCGATGAGGTAAGATAAATCGAAAAAGATATCTTGAGCTTGAAAGATAATCTTAGTAATGAGGCAGAAATAGCCCCATCTTCTAAGAAGAAAATAAAAATTCTTACTAGGCCTCCCCAAACCAAAACCCAATCAAAAACTCCAGACTTAGAAAGTTTGCAAAAGGTTGTCCAAAAATTATCGAATCAAGTCGTAGACTTGAAGAGATCGGTCGAAGAAGCATCCTCAAGGAAAGGGATTTTTAAACCTCCTTTTAGAAAGCCTTTTCCCCCAAACCGGTCGAATATGACCCCTGAGGGTCTAAATTTTGAAAACTTACAATACACTCTGCAAACTATTCGTGAAGCACATGACAACTTGGTCCCTCCTGAAAGTTTTGAAGACATAGTCGAAGAATAAGTACTTGAAGAAGATGAGTCATCTCCCAATATCTTCGGGCATTTCTCCGATAATATTTTTCAAGAAAATTTTGAAACTGTCCATCCTTACAACACCAGAAGAAAAAAACAGAGTAAACCCTCTTCCGAAATAATTACTAATGTGCCTTCAAAACAATTGAAACAAGTTGAAACAAAACATAATTTAGCAACCCCAGTTTTAATGTATGATTTGATTGAAGTCCTAAAGAAACTCAGGGATAATATTTCTGTTTATGAACTTTTGAAATTCCCTCTTCTTCTGCAGAAAATGCTTCAGAACATCGCAAAAAATAGTAAAAACAACAATCTGAACAATAAGAAAATTGCATAAATCAGTTCTAAAACAGGGCAAAAGATCCCTGCTAAAACAACACCCGAACCCCTAGATAAAAGGGATCTCACTGAAAAAACTATATCAAATGTAGACAAAGTAATTTCAGGGACAACGACTAAAAAACAATAGAATTCTGATGTTAATACTCGAAAAAATGTCCCACCTTTCTTGTTAACTTTTGAAATTTTCAATAGAAATGTACATAATTGCATGGTAGATTCCAGTGCATCATCAAATGTGATGCCCTTGTTTGTTTGCCAAAAAATTAATGCAAAAGTTCATCCTTCCAGTCTTAAAATCATCCATCTCGATTGGACGAATGTTAAGGTAATGGGTGAACTAAAAACTGTGCTCATTAGGTTATCTTCTAATCCTAAGGTTCACCAAATTATTGACATCATTGTTGTTGACATTCCCGAAGTCTATGGCTTATTTTTGAGTAGGGATTGGTCTAAGCAATTACATGGTTACTTTGCAATATATTGGTCGCATTTATGGCTCCCAAAAAATGGACAGCCAAACAAAATCAGAATCAACCGTGAACATTATCTCAAACACACCGTGACAGATTTGAATGATTCTAATGAACCATTTAATGCTTCCACTAATTCACTTGAAATGCAAGGAATGAACACCTTCTTCGATAACTTCATGGCCGAAGCTTCCCCCATCACTGTTCCAGAACAATAATCAGAGGTCATGACATGTACTCAGTCAACATCTTTGATGAATGTGCCAAACACTACCGACGAAGATCATATATGGTCACTTTACTTCGATGGATCCAAATCCAAAGAAGGAGCCGGTGCAGGATGTGTACTCATCAACCCAGTAGGTAATAAGACTTTCATCGCCCATCGATTAGAGTTTGAATGCACTAACAACATCGCCGAATACGAGGTACTTTTGCAAGGACTCAGGAAAGCTGTAGATATGAACGTAAAGACCTTAATGGTATTCAATGATTTGGAAATTGTGGTCAGGCAGGTAAGAAATTCCATACATTGCCTATCACTACACTTGAAAAGTTACCAAACTGAGGTATGGAATCTAATGCACAAATTTTCACCATTTAACATCAATTCCATTCCTAGATTAAGTAATTCTAAGGCCGACTTATTGGCTAACGTCGCTTCTAAACTTTTGCCCACAGAAATCCTTTCTCTGAATGCATTTTCGATTGAGTTATTGTTCAGACCATCGATTCTAGACAATATTACTAATTGGAGAGTGTTTGATGATGATCAACAGATCATTAAACTTTTTTCATATGGAGGACACTTTCCAAGGTGCAATTATCGATGAAGGCACTCACGATGAAAATCTCCGCAATTTCACGGGAATATTAGAGCCTAGATCTCCCAAATCGACATCTGATCTAGTAAACTCTATTCCTAAATCCGTGGTAAGACTAGAGAAGTTTTATGATTTGCATGATAAATTCAGAGGGTCGGTAAATTGTAAAACGAACAGTTCTTCCTTGACTTATGAAACAATAAATCTAGGGACTAAAGATAATTCACAAAATATCAATTTGGGAGTGGGATGCTCCGAGAAAGAATGGTATTCTTTTATAAAAATGTTTAAAGAATTCAAGGATGTCTTTGCCTGGACATATGATGATTTAAAAACTTTTGACCCTAATAAAATACAACATATCATCCCCATCAAACCCCAGACTCAACCTTTTCAGCAAAAGTTGAGAAAGATGCACCCTAAGTTGGAACCAACTGTCAAGAAAGAACTAAATAAATTATTGAATGCAAAGATAATCTTCCCAGTGAGACACACATAATGGGTGTCTAATCTAGTTCATGTAAGGAAGAAAAGTGGCGAAATTCGACTCTGTGTCGATTTTCATAACGTGAACCGAGCGTCTGACAAATACAATTATTCGGTTCCTCCATTGTAACAAATTCTTCAGCATGTATCTAGTTCCTAAATACTATCACTGCTAGACGGTGTTTCGGGATACAACCAGGTCCTCATGTCTCCACCAAACCAGTTAAAAACCACTTTTCGTACCCCATGGGGCACTTACGCCTACATGAAGATGCCTTTTGGACTTATAAATTTTGGGGCCACATTCCAAAGAGCAATGGATATCTCTTTTCGTGGTCTCATAAATCAATATGTAGTAGTCTATCTTGATGGCCTTACTGTTTTCTCCAAAAACAAGAAAGATCACTTGTCTCACCTTAGGTCTGTCCTAGAACGATGTCATAAGTACGAAATATATCTCAACCCTAAGAAGTCAATCTTTGCAGTGGAACAAGGAAAACTTCTCGGATTCATAGTATCCATTGACAGGATGATCATCGATCTTGAAAGAACTCAAGCCATTGCCAAACTTCCCCCCCCCCTCCTCCAAAAAATCTATGCAATCCTTTTTAGGCCAGATTAATTTTGTCAGAAGGTTTGTCCCAAGTTTTTCAAAAATGTTAAGGCCATTGAAAAATTTAATTAAGAAGGATGTTCAGTATCGTTGGGGATCACAGGAAAATCAAGCATTTGGTTCCATCAAAAAATCCATAGTGGAATCCCCTTCCTTGATGAGTGATGATTTCTCACAAGATTTCACTCTTTACACTTTCACCTCTAACCGATCTTATGCTACTGTGTTGACCCAAAAGAAAGATGAAAGCAATGAAATCCCCATTTCCTTCATGAGATCATCTTTAAAAGGTACAGAGCTTAACTATCCGGCTGTAGATCAATAGGCTTATGCAATTTTGAAAGCAATGAAACATTTCCGATCATATTTACTGAAATCCAGAACTAAAGTCATTGTGCCTTATCCTGCTATTAAGAACTTGTTAGTACAAAAGTAATTGGGTGAAAAACAGGAAAAATGGATGACATCATTACAAGAGTATGACCTCAAAATAACCCCTGCACAAATTGTCAGAGGTCAAGGCCTATGCAAACTAGTGGCTGATTCAGTTGAAGAACAACAAAGTCAAATTAATGTCTCAACTATAAATCAACATAATGAAAGTCAGATCTGTTGTAAACAAGTTGTTGCTAATTCTTGGTTTGATGATATTAATTTTTGTTTAACACACGGTTCTGCTCGTCACCATCTCGATCCAAAAAATAGAAGAGCATTAAGACTAAAATTTGCACCTTTCCAGTTGGTAAATGACGTATTATTCCGTAAGAATTTTGATAATGTTCTTATGCATTGTTTGGAAAGAGATGAAGCAAAGAAAGTATTATCTGAATTGCATGCAGGTGTAGCTAGTGGGCACTTCGGTGGATACACCACTGCTCACAAGGTATTAAGATTTGGGTACTATTGGCCCACGAAGTTCAAATATGCCCATGCGTTATGTCGTAAATGCATAATCTGCCAAAAGGCTGTTGGACGAGTAAAAAAAACAACATTTCCTTTATGACCTATTTCAGTAGATTCACCTTTTCAGCAGTGGGGTCTCGACATCATTGGGCCAATTAACCCCACTTCTTCATAGCAGCATAAATACATCATTACAACAATGGATTATTTTACTAGATGGTCTGAGGCTGCATCGCTGAAAGTGGTAAACACTAATCAGGTGATATCTTTCTTTGACACGGATATCATTACTAGATTCGACATTCTCGAATGTTTGGTTTTCGATAATTCTTCTTACTTTTCGTCCCTCGATATGAGCAATTTTGATTTGGAGAAGGGGATCAAACTTAAGTATTCTTACAGCTATTACCCTCAAGGAAATGACTGAGCAGAATCAACGAATAAAAATTTGATCAAGATCGTCAAGAGGACAGTTTCTGAAAATTACAAGAACTGGCACACCGTGCTTTTTAATGCACTCTGGGCTGATAGGGTGACTCTGAAAACCTCTATTGGTAATTATCCTTTCTTTCTCTTCTATGGAAGAGAGACAATTCTGCCTCCTCATGTTCTTCTTTCCTCTCTGCAATTATCGCATAAACTTTAGGAAGAGGACTGCCCTCTTCTTGAAAGTCGAATTAATGACTTGTTGAAACTAGAAGAAGTAAGAGAAAAAGCCAAGGAGAGACTGGATCAACATCAACAGATTGTGAAAGGATGGTTTGATTCTAACTCTACTTCGGATAGAAACTTCGAGGTAGGATATTTGGTTCTCAAATGGGATAAACCTCACGAAGGAAAAGGGGAACACACCAAGTTTCAGAACCTGTGGTTGGGGCCTTTCGTAATCGCTAAAAAACTAGGTCCCGACTCCTTCCACCTACAAAGTTTGGAGGGACAGCCAGACACCTACAGAGTGAATGGCCAAGCTCTCAAAAGGTATTTTTCCTGATAAATTTCAGACCCACCTTTGTACATATTTTTTCTGTTTTCATTTTGTTTTCTGGTTTTTTTTTTTTTTTAATTTTGTTTGTTTTCGTTTATCTCTGGATAAGCTTATGTCTGTGTCACATTTTAGTTCGTGAAGGGAAACCAAAATGCCTCATTATGAAGAAAAAGTTAAGGTCTTTTAGAGCATCAATGTTGTAACTTGTTCAAATGCAGATTAGTTGAAGAAACTTTTTGTTTAGGATAGGTTTCCTAGTTTCACTTTATGATTATGAGCAAAGATGATCATCTTTAAAGCTCTTTACGTTGTCCATGTTTTAAACAAAACAACTCAAGTATGCCTTTTTATCCTCAAAAAATTAGTTTCATCAGAAAACTATTTTCAAATCATAATGAAGGTTATCAGGGAATGAAATAAAGGATGAAAAATATCAAGTGTTCTGAAAACTGAAAATTTCAGCATCACCCCGCTCTTCTGAAAGTCCATTAAATTTATGCCAAAATGAAAATAATTTCCAGAGAGTTGTGGGAAGTGTTTGTAAACCCGCCGAGATATTGAACAGTTCTGTTGGCAGCAGGTAAATGCATACATGATGCCAAGACAACTTTGTTGGGGTACTTAATAGGCCTACTGACAGCGAAGCAATGTCGGGTTCAAGAAAATTATCAGGTTTAAATTTTGATATTAGTCATAAGTACCCTTCGTTTATACTAAAATTTCTTAGAGAGGGTAGAGGCAATAGAGTGGGGTAATTGACATCCCTATCGAGGCTACAGACGCCTGTTGGCATTAGTGGCCCTGTCAACAGTATCAGAGCCATTGGTTTAAATATCGTTGCTCTAGTAATTAAAATTTGTCACCATATTTCATTTGAACAAGAAGATATCTGAAGCTGGACTGTGTAATGATTGTTGAAATTTGATTGAGATGCTTGATGTCCTTCACTAGTTCTTTGATTTGTAACCATTCTAAGCAGTCCTAACATGAACTTGTCGATGATGCAGAGATAACTTATTCTCCTAGTAAGTCGCCATTGTTGGCAGCCCTACATGATTTTTTCTTTTTCAAGTGACAAATGACAATTCCTGTAGCTGCCTACGCCTCATCCTGTAAATATTGCTATCTGAAGGTGACTTTTCGGTTTAAAAAAGGATGTTTTGATTGTTCCTATTTATTTTTATCTTGTGTTTTCATACTTCATTCATGACTGAAAGCATGAATGAAGCATTAAAACTTAAAATCATATTGCAATGGTATCTAAGGTTTAATCTTTAAAAGGGTCAAGGTGCTTACATCTCTTTTAATGAATGTTGTTTTGCTTTGAGTTTATCACATATCAATGAAACACTTATTTTGAGTTTCTCTTGGATTGTAAGCTTATATTTTGGATCCTTTGTATACCAAGAATCGATTGGCATATGGACTATAGGCTTGTTCATTTAAATTTCTTGGTAAATCAACTTTGATTTTAAACTTTTGATTTGCATTTGGATTGTAAAAACGCATCATCTCCTAACCTTTGCTAATCAAGGATACCCATTGCATGTCATGGGAATTAAACACACTATGATCGTACCCTGTACCTCATTTTTAGCTGGCAATTTGAAGTGACATGCCTCTCATGACAGATCAAGGTCTAGTGTTGCATTCTGTATCCAAAACGTTCATCACCATAACTGCCTGAATTTCGTGTGTGAAACCCTTATGCTCACATTATGATCGCACTGGTGTGAGTTTTACTCCATGTTTTTGGCTCAGACTTTCCTCTGTTGTTGCTACCTCTTAAGCCCATAGTGAGTTCGAGTCGCCATTGTTACCATCTATTCAAACCCTTATGGCCCATGTTGTCTGATTTGAGCGAAATGGTTGTTGTCCGATTTGAGCCAAATGGCTCCCAAACTTTGTTGTTGTATGATGGTGTGAGTGAGGATCTTAAGATCCAGGGTTGGGATATCTTTCTCAGAAAATTCCAGGGTTATAACTTGCAAGTGGCCAAAGATTTTTCCCTTACATTTGATGGGTACAGAGCCAAGGTGGGTGATATTCAGTTGGAGATCACTGAAGAATTTCTGAGCAAAGCAACAAGCCTCCCTCTCAATGGTCAAAAGTGGTTTAAAAATTTGAAGTTGGATGAAATACCCTGGAGTCTATTCGTCACCTCCCAAAAAATTGAATGCTCTGACAGAGGTATTCCAATGTCCCTACTCAATGTTAAATGGCATGGTTTGTTGGCAGTTTTAAGGAAATTTGTTACTTGTGAAGGTCGTTATGGCTTGGTCTTCCTTTACCACATACAATTGCTCATTTATTTTATTGGCTTTCATTTAAACAGGTTGTTTTACCTGTTAAGAAGTTTGTATAAAATGTCAAAGAGATACAAGGGGCAGAACTTAGATTCCATCCTTTTTCATCATGGGTTGATTAAATTACTGTTAGTTCATCATTTGAAAACACTTGGTCAGGATTGGGATTGTTTCGTATCCCGTAATGGTTTTTTTGCAGTAAATCCCGTAGAGACCCCTGTGGTGGATAAACCCATGATAGAGAAACCTCTCGGGTTCTCAAGTGTCAAGCCAAATTTCTTGTATGAAAACCCTCGTGAAAAGGCATTGCCTGATCAGTCGTTGTGTGAGAAACATGATGCTAGGTCTAGGGTTATTAAAATTCCTGAGCATGAACAAATTGCTTGCCCCAATCCCACTGTAAAAACCAACAACAAACATCCACGTAAACAACCAAAGAAAAATCAATAAATAGGGTTTCGTAACAAGAGAACATGCCGACTCATTCCAAGGAGTCTGCGAAATAGATCTACATCTCATGTGAGATTGATCGATTCGATCGAGATCCATGACGATTCTGACTTCGAGATCGAGAGGTTTCTGGCACAAGAAGATACGAATTGTTCTGAACCAGATCAACCATTCGATTATGTGAATAATCTCCCACCGTGTTTGAAAGAAAGAAAGGAATTTACATGTATCAAAATTGGTCAAAGGCCGACAGTGGGTAGCAGTGATGTTTTACCACACAATTACACACTTCCTCAATTGATTGCCCCTGCTGCACATTGTGAAGTTTGTTTACATTGGATAGGTCAATACTACACAAACATCCCTATCCTTCAAGAGAGGATCAAAGCTCTCATGGCTCAAAATGACTCATTGGCAAATGAAAACCGTGAGCTCAAGGCCAATGCACAAATACAAGTAAAACATTTGAAGAGGATAGGCAATATCATAATAAAAAACATTGACAGTGTCAAATCCGTGATCAATTATGAGATTTTGTGATTCGAATTTTGTTATCAGTTGGATGGTAATATTGGTTTTTATCACAGTTATGATTTTTTTTATTTTTCTAATTAATCTAGATTGATTTAGATTTATGTTACCAATAACAAGACTGGCTACATAATCAAGAGATTCTGTAGCCAAGTCAATTCTCATATAAAATTTGGAAATTATTAGTTAAATAAATATTTGACTTGCTCATTTCATTTTTCTTTCAGGATAGGATGTATCTTATGTTGATCTCATAGGGTGGAGCATGCTGGACTTAGTTAATTATCCATCTCTTTTGGCTTATTTTTTAAATAAGAGTAAAACTCTCATAATTTTGAAGATATAGTTTGATATTGAGTGGGTTTTAGACCCTCTATATTTGTAACTTTTAGATCTTTTTGAGATCTGATCCTATATTAGAAGATAGGAAGTTTAAATTTCACATACTCTTTAAATACTCCATATTTTGTAATGGAAATGATCTTGGCTGAGGGCAAGAGATGGATGAGTGATTCCTGAACTTAATGAAACAACATATATGCATTTTGGCTTTATCCTTTTGTTAATGATGTTTTCATTTACGTTTTGTTAATCCTATTACATTAATAGGTCTGATAGCTTTAATATTATTGATTTATTATGTGCAAGATGTTTATATTATAAATATTGTCTACATCTTGCTTCTCAAAATATAAATGCTATGATCATAGCTTCAATTAGAATGATAAGATTTATCTTTGAGTTTTAATCGAATGAGGAAATGCATAGGTTGCTTTCAAATTGATCTTGCTGTAATCATGTGTAATTATGAGATCACATGTTTATGTTTGTGTTTCATTTTCTATCATTAAAACCTAAGTTGCTAATACATGTTCTGAATTTATTTAGAATAGTCACAAGGTTCATTGCAGATTTCTCTCTTGGATATGGCAGTTGGATGTTCTCCACTCATGAAGATGCTTGGATACACCACAACTCACTAACTCACTAATAGGTTAGCTCCTTTGTATTTTTATGTCATTTACATATCACTGAAACTAGAATGTATGGTTTAGATTTTGACTATCCACACGCTTATGCTTCATTGTATTTTTTTATGCAAAATTAGTTAGATTTATAAAGAAAAACAAACAAAAAAAGTTTTAAATGTGCTTTCTTTATCTACTTCTTAACAGAGATAAATTTCGCAATTGATTTCGTAAGTTTCGATTAAAACTTGCAAATTGTATATGATGTATATAAGTGATATTAGTGTAGTTTTTTCTTAAAATATCTATAATAGTTATATTATTGCATATGTACATATACAATATATAAAATCTAGTAATTAGTTAGTGATTTCTTTCTCTTGTTTATTTTCTCTTAGGATTTTAGATTGGCTAACAGAGCCATTAAAACCGTCTGAACGAGTTACACCAAACAACTTGCGTTATTAAGACAACCTCGAACCAGACTCGTTCTTCCAGCTGACGGACGATCAATTTATCCCATCAACTATCTATGAATAGTTCTATCTTAGGAATTGCAACTCATGGGTGAACCCAAATCAAGAATCATATCGATGGGCCATATATTACATTGGACTCCTCAATATGGACTAACACTAGGTGTGCCTTCTCACATGCATTTCCCTACCATGTAATTATTTTTTTGACAATTTTCATAACTATGGTTTTTTCTTGTGGAGGACAATGCAAAATCCCATTGAGGGTCAAAATTTTCCATTATAGTGCTAAATATCCCATTCGGGGTCAACTTTGTTTATTACAGTCCTAAAAGATGACGAATAATATTCTTGCATCTATCTCACAAAAATACACATGTTCCAGTTGACAAAAGGTGATTATGTTTCTTATTTAGTTTTTAGGGCCCCAGGAGCATTCTTACCAATGTCTCTTAATGGGTTTGGTCTACATGTTGAAAATTATGATAAAATCCCAATTGGGCATCAAATCCATGAGACCTCAATTATGTTTGACTCATCCCTATGAATTAGCACTAGGAACTATTCTCACATGTGTTTCCCTATGAGACAATTTTATGATGATTTTCAAACGTAGGGTTTTTCTTAGTGGAGGACATTGAAAAATTGCATTTGGAGTACAACTTTGCACATAGTGGCCCCAAAATAGGATGAATGGTGTGCTAGCCTCAACCTTGCCAAAATACACATACAAGAGTGAAAAAAAGGTTATTTTGATGCTCTGTTTTCTTTTTATGCCTCTAGGAGCACTTTGACATGTGTCCCTAAAATCCTTTGGCCCACAATTTGCAACTCACAATATGACCCAAATAGATTGATGAGCCATGAATTGTACTAGACTCATCACTACAAGCTAGCAGTAAATTTGGAAAGAGAATGCTTGAGCTTATACATTTTGGAAAATCCTAGAGGACCTTAATTAAACTCTTTACCCTAGAGGACCTTAATTAACCTCTTTACCCTTGTTTGGAAGTCTTTGGTTACCTTGCGTTGCACCTTTTATGGGAAAAATATAAAAAATATTATCCATGAGAACACTTTATATTAATTACTTTGTATACAAGTCCATTTGTTGTTTTTTAAAACTTCAAATGATCTTTGAGTATGAATTTGTTTGCAAGTGGGGTTGTGATAGTTTTATTATCAATCCATAGCTGAAATACATGAATTATCAAGCTACCATTGCAAAAAAAAAAACATGGCATTGTGATGTCTAATATACACACCAAGTTATCAATTATGATGTGGGAAAAAATAATATTTACATTTAATGCACCTTCTTAACAATTAAGGTTAAAATTTGGTTTCAAAATTTAACTAGTCATTTATATCTAGTTAAACAATGTTTTAATTGGTGTATAAGCAGTACAATCTATCTTATTAGTACTTAGATCAACCCATATTTAGTAATAGACTTTATGGAAAAAAATAATGCTAGTGTTAGCACTCTGTAATTTGCCTAAGGCTGTGAGGCAGTCACAGAGGCAACATCAGAACCACTTCGAGTCTTGGATCTAGCCCTCCGAGACTCAGAGAGGGATCTCTCTGTCTGATATAGCTTTGTTTGAAGAGGTATTAGGCTAGTTAATGGGATCAGATTTTGGATTTTAAATTGGTAAGAGCAGAGAAAAGAAACCATGGGCAATGGAGTCACAAACTGAGATTTAATCACAAACAAATCCTACAGACAACTTTACGGGGCAAGGTAGGAAAATTACTGGATCTGGTAAAATTTAATGAGATGAAAGAGGATGAAAAAGAAATGATCAATTTAGAAACAGAGCAATGAAGAATTCTGCCACTGAATATCAGAAGAAAACATAAATATTATCCACAGCCAGAAACAGAGTGTATCTTACAACAAATTCTGCTCATAATCTTCTGTCGAATAATAAGGAAAGAAAACATATGGAGACAGAGAAAACAATTAACTGGAGGAGCACTTCACCAATATATTTGACACAAGAATCCTGTTACTTCTGCGACTGTATTATCTGAAAGGATGAAAAACTACAGTTAGCTCTGTGAGCTGCTTTACAAAAAATTCATCATGGTTCCCTGACTGATCAACCTCTTTACATTAAAAATCACCTCTATAAATAGGAGAGGTCTCCTCAATAAGTTTCGGGAGTCGGTTCAACCGCCTCGGCCAAAAATAGCCACCACTCCCACAAAATTTGGAGTTTCTGCCATGAAAGATGGACCGTTTTCTGCGAAAAAGGGGTCCGATCAGATGTGATTTTATCTTCAATGATGACACCTGGGAGAAAATTGAAAAAGGTTATTGTATATCGGCATGTTCTGGACAAAAAACTCTTTCGGTTTCGCCGAATTCATCCCCAGCTGGCCGTAACAGCTCTTGAAAGATCGGGACTGAAATGGAAAATGGAAAATCTTGAAAAATAGGCCTCGAAGATGTCTTCTATGCTCTCTTCTCGTGACCCCGTTGCAAAAAATGAAAGAGGTTTTTGTTCCTCAGCCCGTGATGAGAAAAAAAATCTCTCAGATTTTTAAAATTCGTCTCCGTTTGCTCAAAAATCGACCTGGAAGAGGACGTGGTAAAATAGGCAAAAATAGTAAAAATGAGGGAAAGTGGTTTTTCTCATGGTAAGCGGTATTCCGGACCCCCCCCCCCCTCCTTAAATGTAGACCACCCAGGGGGGTCCGTAATTTAACCTGGGTCGTTGATTTAGTTGGCTCGCTCGGGACTGTCCAGATGTGCAAGATCTTTATTTTAAATTCTGGACCCCCCCCCTCGTTAAATTACGGAAGGTGTGGGGGCTCCAGAATTAATTTAGTGCGTTGATTATTTTTGTGGTAAGTGGATGGGGGGGCGCGGGTATGGAAGGTGCACGGGGGTAAGGTGTAGGCGGGAGTGTGGAGGGGATGGTGGGATATGACGTAGGGGGATGGGAAGTGAGTGGATGGTGAGGTGGGAGTGACGTGAGGGGGATGGGGAGTGGAGTGAGTGGAGTGTGAAGTGGGAGTGACGTGAGGGGGAGGGGACTTAGGATAGGTTAGTTTATTTTGTTTTATTTTGGTTTTTTTTTTGTTATATTTTTTTTTAATTTTTAATATAATTTATTACTTTTTGCTTTTTTAATGTTTTTTAATATTTTGTGTTTATTTATACATTTTATTACTTTGTTTATATTTTATTAATTATTATAACATGTTTATTATAATTGTTTTTATATATATTTTTTATTAATTAGTTTTATTTAATTAAAACTAACCTAATTACTAACTTATTTACTAACCTAGTTACTAACTTAATTAATAATTACTTAATTAATAATTAATTAATTATTAAATAGTCATTTATTTATTAGTTTAACCTAGACTAACTATATTGCTAGAATTGTTTATCCTAAGTCTGTTTTCTTATGGATAGGTGAAGGTGGCGGGATAATGGAGGTTGACAAAAGACAAGGGGAGAAAGGGCGCAGTGTGTATGAAGGATGCAGCAGGGTGATGGGGGATCGAGTGAAAAAGGATGGAGGGAGGAAACGAAATCACCTGAGCCAGACTTCATCATCACGAGGGAAAATTCCAAATCAGTAGTCGAAGAATCGACTCACCTATAATTATAGGACCCCAACATAGGCTCCACCTGGGGATGGCAGCTTCTTTCAGGAGGTGTCAAGAACCACAGGTCTGTGAATCATGCAGACCGGTGCTTTATCCATTGGGATGATCCCAAAATCTTATTCTGCAACCTGTACTTGTTTTGATCTTGCAACTGAAATGAAATCAAATGAACGTTGCTGAAAAAGAAATGCTCATAATTCTAAGCTTATTCACATTCTCCTACCTACCCTATGCTACTGATCATTTTGTAAAATCAAATAATACAAAAATGCCAATGAAGCCAATCAAGTAGCTTCTGAGACCAGTGGATTGCTTGACTGCTCGTTAGCACAGTGAGAAGTGCAGCTTGACCTTTTGCCCGTAGACTCAGAATTGCAAAGTGTAAAGGCCACTGCTGAAATCATGATCGATCTTTATCATAGAGGCCTCGACAATCTTGGAAAGCAAAAGTCATGTCAGAGAAAGATTTGGGCTCCACAGTGAGAAAATTCTCCATATAGGTAGCTACAGGATCAAGGTAGAAATGACATGCTCCTTGATTCTTGGATGGCAGCTCTGGCACTGTATCTACGTTATTTTCGTCCTTATGCATTTCCTGACATGGCTGCAACTCTCCTGATGAGTTTTGAACTGATTCTTCTGCTGAACACACCTCTGTAACTGACTGCCTGATCATGTCAATATCATAACAACTTTTTATCTCATGACTGGAGAATGAAGAATAATTTTGGCCACACAGGCCATCCAACTGACCAGCTATTGGATCATGAAAATACTGACAATAGTGCTGCATTGACTCAAATGAAATTTCCTGCTTGTTTCTGTATTCATCCTTCAACACTTGTCTAAGAGTCTTCTTCAAAATTTGAAATGAATTAAATCACAATGGTACAGATTTATTTTGGATCAACTCAGAACTTGCCTTAGGCTTTAAGCTTTCATCAAGAATTTGAAAATTAATGTAGGTCATGGGCTGCGATTCTGGGTTTAGAACAACCTCCATATCCTTAAGGGCATCTTCAACTGATTGGTCAGAGGAATTTTTGTCTTTACTGTTTACAACTGGCCTAAAGTTTCTTTTCAGGAATTGAAGATATGAAAGACATATGGGCAAAGTGCTTTCACTTACTCTGAGATTTTCTGTCTCTTCCCCATCATTGTCATGACTGTTGTGCAAGGGATGATTGCCGCATCTGAACGGTAAATGATCTTCTTCCTGCCAATGACATGCTGCTGGTTTCTCTGAACAAACAACCTCTATTTCAGCTTCATGATCATCATCATACTGGTCGTACTTGGGTAAATCATCCATGGATGAAAATCCATTGAACATGCATATCATGTTAGCTGGTTGTTCCTCTGCAAGTCGAGATGGAGCTTCATCTTTGACTGTGCTGTGAATTGAATAAATGAACGAATCATTATTCAAACCATGGTACCAAGGGTGTGTAGCAACATGTTTGGGAACTGTGACACTTTCTTTCTCTGAAACCAAGGGACCATGATGTCTTGGGACAACAAGCTCCTCTTTTATGTTAATCTTCTGCATCAGCTTTTCCATGGCACTGGCCAAAATATCCAGTTTATCCTCTGATGACTTTAGCTGTTCCATTTCTTTATCCTTCAACTGTGACCTCTTGATCAACAAGTTGGTCTCCACATCAACTGCAATGCTCTGCATTTTTTCAAGGCTTGTAGTGTTCCTTTCTCTTAACTGAAATGTCATCTCAGGATCGAAGACATCTGGGTAATGCAAGTGGGCAGATCCTGGGGGTGGCCTTATATCAGCAGGTATTTCATGATATGCCTTATTGAATCTGGCTGAAAACTGATGTATTGTCTCCTCTGGCTTTCTTTTCAAGTGTTCATACTCTTCTAGGATAAGGAAAACATTTCCCCTGATCACCCACCTATCCAAGAAAACTTGTATGAATTGATTAAAATTTCTGATGCTAGCAGCAGGAAGGTTCTTAAACCAATCTTTGACTTTACCTCCCAAGGACAGGGCAAACATCCTGATACAAACATCATCATCTTCAACCTCATAAAGTTCAAAGAAATACTCAAGGTTTTGAATATGCTTTTCAGCAGTGATCTTCTCATTTTCTCCATCAAACCTAGGCAGATTATTGATGCAATTGACAGGGAGGTCATGGAGAATGGGAGGAAAATCTAGAGGCTTGTATCGGTCTGGGACTTTTGCAAGCACAGGAGATGAAGCAAGAGGCTTACCACCATCCAGAGGTTTAGCAAGAGTAGGATACAAAGCAGGAGGCTTATGTCTCACAAGGGCTTCTATAGGTGCATCTGGGATGTGCACAGGAGTATGAGTCTGTACATAATCTACAATTGGGGATATGATCTCTTGAGACTCATCAATTGAATGATGGTCAAAGTAATCTTCAACAATATACTTTTGATCGGGCTTAGAAAAAGACAAGACATGATTGCAGATAAAACCAAAGATGTCTTGAATGTAATTTGATCTTGAATACCTGGTCTCTCTAGGCTACTTGGTCATGCTTCAGGTTCTTCCTCTAGTGGAGTCTTCGAGCTTGCACTGTCTGGAGATGATTGGAGTCGCCAAGTGAATGATATCAACCTTCTTGTGTCTGGTCACTGTCCACCATTAGTGATCAGAGATGGAGCTTTAAAGTGTGCTTCTGGGGAAGTCCCCAGCGGAGTCGCCATTATGTTAGCGCTCTGTAATTTGCCTAAGGCTGTGAGGCAGTCACAGAGGAAACATCAGAACCACTTCGAGTCTTGGATCTAGCCCTCCGAGACTCAGAGAGGGATCTCTTTGTTTGATATAGCTTTGTTTGAAGAGGTATTATGCTAGTTAATGGGCTCAGATTTTGGATTTTAAATTGGTAAGAGTAGAGAAAAGAAACCATGGGCAATGGAGTCACAAACTGAGATTTAATCACAAACAAATCCTACAGACAACTTTACAGGGCAAGGTAGGAAAATTACTGGATCTGGTAAAATTTAATGAGATGAAAGAGGAGGAAAAAGAAATGATCAGTTTAGCAACAAAGCAATGAAGAATTCTGCCACTGAATATCAGAAGAAAACATAAATATTATCCATAGCCAGAAACAGAGTGTATCTTACAACAAATTCCGCTCATAATCTTCTGTCGAATAATAAGGAAAGAAAACATATGGAGACAGAGAAAACAATTAACTAGAGGAGCACTTCACCAATATATTTGACACAAGAATCCTGTTACTACTGCGACTGTATTATCTGAAAGGATGAAAAACTACAGTTAGCTCTGTGAGCTGCTTTACAAAAACTTCATCATGGTTCCCTGACTGATCAACCTCTTTACATTACAAATCAACTCTATAAATAGGAGAGGTCTCCTCAATAAGTTTCGGGATTTGGTTCAACCGCCTCAGCCAAAAATAGCCACCACTCCCACAAAATTTGGAGTTTCTGCCATGAAAGACGGACCGTTTTCTGCGAAAAAGGGGTCCGATCAGACGTGATTTTATCTTCAATGATGAAACCTGGGAGAAAACTGAAAAAGGTTATTGTATATGGGCATGTGCTGGAAAAAAACCTCTTTCGTTTTTGCCGAATTTATCCCCAGCTGGCCGTAACAGCGCCTGAAAGATCGGGACTCAAATGGAAAATGGAAAATATGGAAAAATAGGCCTCGAAGATGTCTTCGATGCTCTCTTCTCGTGACCCCGTTGCAAAAACTGATAGAGGTTTTTGTTCCTCAGCCCATTCTGAGCAAAAACCTCTCTCGGATATTTAAAATTCGTCTCCGTTTGCTCAAAAATCGACCTGGAAGAGGACGTGGTAAAATAGGAAAAAATGGTAAAAATGAGGGAAAGTGGTTTTTCTCGTGGTAAGCGGTATTCCG
>ML778810.1:1664313-1696170 GCA_009831015.1 Picea engelmannii
CCCTTGTCCCAGGAAGCCTTCCCCCCAATATACGTCCATATCGCCACCCCTTTGCACAAAAAAATGAAATTGAAAAAATGGTCCAGGAACTCCTTATTGCCGACGTCATCCATCCTAGTACGAGCCCTTACTCCTCTCCGGTCATCATGGTACTGAAGAAAGATGGTTCTTGGAGAATGTGTCCTGACTTCCGTGCTCTCAACAAACTAACCATCAAAGACAAATTTCCCATTCCTGTCATTGATGACTTCCTGGATGAATTGAGTGGCGCCCAATTCTTTACCAAACTTGATCTTCGCTTGGGCTATCACCATATACGTATGAAAGAGGATGATATTCCCAAGACTTCCTTTCGCACTCATGAGGGCCACTATGAGTTTTTGGTCATGCCCTTTGGTTTGGGTAACGCCCCATCCACCTTCCAGAGCCTCATGAACCATGTCTTTCGCCCTTTTCTCCGTCATTTTGTCTTAGTTTTCTTTGATGATATCCTCATCTATAGCAAAACCTGGACATACCATCTTACTCATGTGGATCAAGTTCTCCACCTACTCTCTCAGCACCAACTTTTCCTGAAACAGTCCAAATGTGCTTTTGGTGCCTTAGAAGTAGAATACTTGGGTCATCTGGTGGGAAAGGATGGCATTAGGGTGGACCTGAAAAAGATTGAAGTTATGCAAGATCGGCCGCACCCAAAGACTCTCAAAAGCTTGTGTGGATTTTTGGGCCTCACAGGGTATTATCGCAAGTTCGTTATGAACTACGGAAATATTGCAACACCTCTCACGGCTCTCCTAAAAAAGAACTCTTTCACTTGGACTCCAGCAACTGCTCAAGCTTTTCAAACCTTCAAGACGACCATGTGCACCACTTCGGTTCTGGCCCTTCCCGACTTCACAAAGACCTTTGTGTTGGAATGTGACGCCTCAAGGAAAGGAATCGACACTGTCCTTATGCAAGAGGGTCGAGCTTTGGCCTTCACTACCAAGCAACTGTCTGAAAAGAATCTGGGCAAACCCATTTATGAAAAAGAAATGTTGGCAATTCTGCATGCCGTTGAGTTGTGGCATCTGTATCTCTTGGGGAAATGCTTCCAAATTAAGACATACCATCAAAGCCTCAAGTACTTTCTGGAATAATGCATTTCCTCCCAGGAACAACAAAAATGGGTGACTAATCTCTTTGGATATGATTATGAGATCATTTACAAGAAGGGAAAAGACAATGTCGTGGCGGATGCACTGTCTTGGAAATATGTAGATGAAAGATCCCTTTTTTCTCTTTCCTTCATTGTACCCGATTGGCTCCAAGCTGTGCGCCAGGAATGGCTTCAAGATCCCAAAAGTTCACATCTGATCCAGCAACTGCAGAATAAGGCTTCGGCTCCCCTAGGGTACTCCTGGCTCTAGGATGAGCTTCGATACAAAGGCCTCTTGTATTTAAGTAAACAATCCAAGCTCAAATACACGGTGCTTTCTAAGCTTCATGCTACACCCACAACGGGGCACTCAGAGTTCACCAAAACATATGACCGAGTCAAACATTCTTTTTTCTGGGATGGCATGAAACATGACATCCGTAAGTTTGTCGCTGAATGTGAGGTGTGTCAACGCAACAAGGGAGAAACAGTCAAATCTCCAGGCACCCTCCAATCACTTCCGATTCCCACTGCTATTTGGAAGGATATCTCTATGGACTTTATTACAGGCTTACTCAAATCGGGGAATAAATCAGTCATAATGGTGGTGGTGGATCGCCTTTCCAAGTATGCTCATTTTTGCGCTCTTCCCCACCCATTTACTGCATCCACGGTGGCTCAAATTTTCATGGACCAGGTCTTCAAACTTCATGTCATGCCACACTCTATTGTTTCCAATCGAGACCCAACTTTCACAAGGAATTTTTATCAAGAGTTGTTTAAGCTACAAGGCACACAATTGCATCTCAGCTCAGCTTATCATCCCCAAACAGATGGTCAAACGGAAGTTGTCAACAAGTGTTTGGAAACATACCTGAGGTGCTTTGCCTCTGAAAAACAATACCAGTGGGCTCAATGGTTACCCCTCGCCGAATGGTGGTACAACACTACATACCATACAACCACTCGCATGACTCCTTTTGAAGCGGTATATGGATAGAAGCCACCTTCAGTTCTCTCATACTTACCGGGTACCTCGAAGGTCCAAGCGGTTGACCAAACACTTACAGTCCGAGAGGATATCCTTCGTACCCTTAAAGAGAAGTTGGTCATGGCACATAATAGAATGAAGCAGCAAGCAGATCAAGGTTGCTCTGAACGCCAATTTGTAGAAGGGGATCAGGTGTTTCCGAGACTGTAACCATATAAGCAAACTTCCCTCAAGGCCGAGCATTGTCAGAAGCTAGCACCCAAATTTTATGGCCCTTACACAGTTCTCAAGCATGTGGGACAAGTCGCATATCAGTTAGCTCTGCCCAGTTAGTCGAAGCTACATCCTNTTTTTCATGTTTCATGCTTGAAGAAGGTGATTGGAACCAGGTGCCAAATTCAAACCAACCTTCCAGAGTTAGCTGAAGAAGGATCCATTTGGCTACAGCCAGAAGCAGTTTTGGACCAGCGTGAGCGTCGCCTGCATCAGAGAACCATCAAGGAAGTGCTAGTACAGTGGAAATATATGACTCCAGCAGATGCCACTTGGGAACCAGCTACCATTCTGCAACAGTTTCCACATCTCAAGCCTTCAGGACAAGGATGTTTTTAAGGGGGCAGACATGTTAAGGTCCTAACCTGCACATAGGTAGATCAATGCATTCAGATGTAATAAAGGTCAATATTAATAAGGCCTTTCAATAAAATAGAATAAGGTGGATGTAAGAAGACCTAATAGAATCTTCCGCTTCTAGAATGATCTTCCTCTAGATGCTTCTCTTAATAGACATATTTAGTATAAATAAGGGTCAAGGGTATGAGAACCCTAGCTTGGAGATTATTGTAACAGAGCGCTGCTCGATTGGAGGTTTCCCCCTCGAAGAGGCCTGTGAACATTTCTTTCTGAATCAAAGTGCTATTTCTATTGCTATTGTTATATCATTTCTGTGTATTGTGAATATTATGCTGGATATTTTACTGTTATTCTGCCATTTCTAGCATTTTATTTTTGTTCTGCATATTTTATATATCTGGTATCTTGCAGTTTTATTGATTATTATGAAGAGATTGTGCTTTATCTTCCTCCCTTATCCCTAGGTCATAAGTCCATGCCTGAGTAGTCATCCAGGAGCTGAATCGATGGGCATCACTTCGATGTTTAAAGACCTATAGATTCTAATCCCCTGCTTTTCTGTGCATGGATGGTGAGCGAAGGATAATTTTTTCCCAGTTGTCTACCCCTTACTTATCTCAGTGTTTGATTGATTCATGGTTCAATGATTGTCTTCACACCTTCATGTGATTGAGTATCTTTGTGTATTGTTTATTATTTCTCTCTGCTTTTTTAATATCACCTCTACATTTTTGATAGAATTTTATTCTCTACGATTTTAATGACAATAAATTTATGCCTTGAATAACAACAAAATTTTTACTTTGAATGCTTGTGTTTATACACTTGAATGACAGTAAAGTGATCCCTTGAATAACAATGAAAATTTTACTTGAATGCCTGCGTTTTTACACTTGAATGACAGTAAAGTTATGCCTTGAATAACAATGAAAATTTACCTTGAATGCTTGCATTTTTACACTAGAATAACAGTAAATTTATGCCTTGAATACAGTGAAAATTTTACCTTGAATGCCTATGTTTTTACACTTGAATGATAGTAAAGTTATGCCTTGAACAACAACGAAATTGTACTTGAATGCCTGCATATTTACTGTGTAATGGGTAGCTATTTTGCTTTGCCAATGGTGGTGGTTATACTATGTAAATAGAGGGCGTATTTACTATGTAATGGGTAGCGTCTTTGCTGTGCCCATGGTGGTGTTTCTATTGTGTAAGTGGGGGGTGTATTTACTATGTAAAGGGAAGCGATTTTGCTATGCAAACAATGGTGTTTCTACTATGTAAGTGGGGGCGTGTTTACCATGCAAAGGGTAGCATTTTTTCTGTGCATTGGTGGTGTTTCTACTGTGTAAGTAGGGGGCGTATTTACTGTGTAAATGGCAGTGATTTTTCTCTGCAAATGGTGTTGTTTCTACTATGTAAGTGGGGGCGTGTTTACCATGCAAAGGGTAGCATTTTTGCTGTGCATTGGTGGTTTTTTTGTTGTGTAAGTGGGGGGTGTATTTACTGTGTAAAGGGCAACAATTTTTCTGTGCAAATGGTGGTGTTTATACTGTGTAAGTGGGGGCGTGTTTACCATGCAAAGAGTAGCATTTTTTCTGTGCATTGGTGGTGTTTCTACTGTGTTAGTGGAGGGCATATTTACTATGTAAATGGCAACTATTTTTCTGTGCAAATGGTGGTGTTTCTACCGTGTAAGTGGGGGCATGTTTACCATGCAAAGGGTATCATTTTTGTTGTGCATTGGTGGTGTTTCTACTGTGTAAGTGGGGGGCATATTTACTGTGTAAAGGGTAGCATTTTGTTGCGCAAACGGTGGTGTTTCTATTGTGTAATGGTGGAGTTTTAATGGCAACGAAATTCCCTTTGATTTATTGACAACATTCTTTAAATTGTTGACTGTAAGGATTTTGACAAATATTATAATAGGTGTCACAATTTTTTTATAATAAGTATGAATGACATGAAGGACTGGGTAGCGAGTTCCTTCTATATAGACAACAATGACAAATTGTAAACTCTGCGAATTTCTTTAATTAGACAACAATGATCTTTTGACTCTGTGAATCTTTAATAGATAGACAACATTATCTTTATGTTTGGTTGAATGTGTTTATATATATATATATATATATATATATATATATATATATATATATATATATATATATATATATATATATATATATATATAGATATATATAAATAGTCTCACGTGGTTAATAAACAGTGATACCCCTCTTTGGTAAACAACATTAAATTTTATGTTAAGCAACAATAACTTATAATTGTCATCCAATGGAGTAATATTGTTTTCTCAATAAGAACAAACCTCACTTAAACCTTCTTCTAGTGGAACTTTTAATCCAACTTTTACTTACACTTAAATACCTTAACTATTTCACCTTGAAGAAAATAAAGTAGATTGTTATAGAAATTAATAATTTCCATTAATTTTAAATGATGTAAAAGTTTAATATTTATTTGATTTTTATTAAACTTAATAGGATTATCATTTGTTAGAAAAAAGTTATAATGTTGAATTAATAGGATTGTTAGACATAATGGTCATTGGTGTATTAGTTTAATATCTTAAGAGAGATTAATGGCCAAGGGATTAATAGTTTATTAGCTAAACAATTTATAGTTTAACAGTATTTGGCTACTATGCGCCTTGTGCCTTAAGTCGAACTGTAAAGGGTGGTTGGTCACAATCGTTTCACCACTCAGGTTTCCTTGTAGGAATCAATAATCCTTTTGTCAGTTTTGCATTTTAATTTTGAGTGGCTTCACCTTGTGTCTTGTCAACTTGTTGCTTGGGTGTGTGGGTATCGTATTCTTGTCAGTTAATTTGATCTCCTAGCACGTTGGATTTTTCTTGAGTCTTTGATCCAGATAGGTTATGTTGCACCAGGGTTATTGTCATGCCTATTGCCTGGTGAGGGCATGATTCCTGATAAGAGGATCATTGTGCGCCCTCATGGATAGAGGCGAATGATAACTTGGTCGGAGTCTGTGCTTCCCAATGTGGGCGTTTGTTCGTTGTAATTGATGTTGGTGCTTGGTTTGTAATGCATTATTGTGTTTGGTTTTTTGCTCCATAGAGGTTTCTATTTACTGGTCGTCGAGGTTGTTGTGTAGGGATTGTGGATGTTGTCCTTTTTCTTATAGGCGTTGTCTTGCTTATGTCGAGCGGGTAGTCACTTGTATTGTCATTGTGTCACATGTTCGTCTGGTAGCATGATGTGCTATTGTGCAGGGTCGTTGTTTGTTTGTTCCCTGATTGCGTAAGTTGTGTTCGTCATCAAGTTGTGTTGTTTACTTGTCATCCTTGATTGCCTTTCTGCATTTCAAAAAAAATAAATTGCACCGCTTGTAGTCGTAACAAGTGGGCCGTTACATATGGTATCAGAGCCGGTTCAACCCGCGACTTGGGATCACTACGACTTTCGTTGATTTTATATTTGATTATAATGTTTCTAATTAAGTTGACTTGTATTCATGCAGGTAATCATGGTTATAGGACACCACGGAGGCATATGATGAGGTTCTAGGGTAGGAGGCGCGACACCCCCAGTAGCATCCATGCCTGAGGGATCTAACCCCTAGGGAGACGAACAAGTGGTCAGGTAGGAACATAATGTAGTGGGTGATGTGGTTGGGATGATGAGGTATTTTCAGCGAATGTCTGAGGCACTGATCAGCTGTTTGGATAGAGATGAGGCTAGGGTGTCGGCACCCCCTAAGGGTCCACCGCACGCTCCAGTCGGTACTGGTAGCATTCAACGCGAACTCGAGAAGGTCAAATTTCCTGAGTTCTTTGGTTCCCCGGACGACACAATCGTCGAGTCATGGTTGGAGAATATGGAAATGTGATTTGCGCTTCGCGAATATACCTCCAACATGAAGGTATGCATGGAAGTCTTTCAACTAAAGGGGAGCGATCTCCTGTGGTGGAAGATGCTCCTGCCACAATTGAACAAGGTCGTCGAAGACGTGTCATGGGAAATTTTTGAGGAACAATTCTGAGAGAGGTACCTATATGAGGAATTCATTGAGTGTCAGCTCAACGAGTTCAATGCCTTAAGACAGGGTGGTCGTATGGTGCTCGAGTACAAATCCCATTTTATGGAGTTGCTTCAGTATGCTCTGCACCTGAATATAGAGAAACTTAAGGTCAACAGGTTCTTGTTTGGACTTAATGTTAGCATACGTGAAAAGGTTAGGATTTTGATGCCTCGGACCTTGCATAATGTCTTCCAGAAGGCCCTCATAGCATAGGAGGATATTATCAGTAGGGTTCAGAGCTGGACTCCAGTGAGAGAAGTAGGGAAGGTGTCATCTGGTGTGCAGCAACATCAATCACCAGCTAGGTGTTCACCGGGATATTGTGGCTTCCAGAGATGATACACTTTCACTACACCTCAGTGACCAACACCTCAGCAACAGACTCCTTATCGAGTAACACAACACCAACAACCACGTCAACCGTAGGAACAAAAATTTAGGCCTATTCAACAAAACATACCAGGATTCCAGGCCAGTGGGCCATTAACTTCTACTTTGGGTACCAGGAGTACTAGACTGAAGAAGGGGTGTTGGACTTGTGGGAAGCCACACTACCAACGCGACTGCCCAATAGAGAGGACTATAGCATTTGGATCAGCCGGACCCACTACCGTGGGAGATTTGGGCAAGGCCCATTGGATCCATGTAGCGGTGAATAGCTGCCAAGAAGAACACCATTCAAATGTGCTCGAGACATTAGGTACCATCGTTGACTAGACCCTTAGTATTTTGATAGATCCTGGTGCTATTGAGAGTTTCATTTCTGTTGTAGCAGTAAAAATAATTAAGGTAAAGGCAGTCGAACAGGATGAATTTAGCTTTGTAGAGATGGATTCGGGAGCTAAACAGAAGGTTGGAGGGAAGGTTACGAGCTGTACCCTTAACCTGGGAGAGTTTTTCACCAGGGCCAACCTATACATCAAAATCTTGGGATCTTATGATGTCGTGATCAATATGGACTAGTTGTAATCACATGAGGCGATACTCAACTATAAGATGAAGTGGTTGAGCTTGGTCGATGATGAGGGTCAGAGATGTGTGATTGTAGGTTGGAAACAGGGAGTTTCCTTGAGGTTGATCTCTTCCTTGCAACTACAGAAGAGCATGCGCAAGGGATGTAAGCTTTATGTGATCCTTGCGTTAAATGAGAAGGGAGTAGCGAAAGGTCTATAACACCTTCCGGTGGTGAGAGAGTTTGCAGACATCTTCCCGGAGGAGTTACTTGGGATGTCTCCAGAAAGGGATTTGGAATTTACCATAGACCTAAAACCGGGAACTGAACTGATAACGAGAACACCTTATCGGATATTGACCCCGGAGTTACAGGAGTTGAGAATGCAACTAAAGGAGTTGTTGTACCTGGGACTTATACATCCAAGTGTGTCACCATGGGGTGCACCTGTTGTTTTCATATGAAATAAAGATAGGTTGTGGAGACTCTGCATTGACTACAGTCAATTGAACAAGGCAACGATCAAGAATCAATATCTATTGCCAAGGATTGATGATATATTTGATCAGATGAAAGGCGTGATGGTGTTTCCAAAGATCGACTTGAGATCAAGGTATCACCAGTTACGAATCAAGGAGGATGACGTCCCTAAGACTGCCTTTAAGATGAGGTTTGGACATTACGAGTTTACTATTATACCTTTTGGACTGACGAACACCCTAGGGGTATTTATGAGTTTGATGAGTTTGTCCAAGTATTCATTGATGATATTTTGATTTACTCTCAGACGATGGAGGAGCATGACGAGCACTTTCACTTGGTATTATAGTGTCTATGAGAGAAAACATTGTATGGTAAATTTTCGAAATGCTCGTTTTATCAATCGAAGATTCACTACTTAGGGCATGCCATCTACGATGAAGGTATCGCCGTGGATCCAACAAAGGTTGAGGCTATTATGGAATGGGATACACCGAAGAATGTCCCGAAAGTGTGTATCTTCATGGGTTTACAGGGATACTATCGACGGTTCATCGAGGGATTTGTGAAGATAGAAAATCCAATCATAGAATTGCAAAAGAAGAACAATAAGTTTGTTTGGACCGAGAAATGCGTGAAATCATTTCGAAGGCTCAAGGAGATAATGAAAACAACACTGATACTAAAGGTCCCTGACATGGACGTGGACTTCTTGGTATGCACTGACGCATCCAAGGAAGGCTTAGGAAGAGTCTTGATGCAAGACGGTCGAGTGATCGCTTACATCTCGAGGAAGTTGCGAAGGCATGAGGAGAACTATGTGACACAAAATTTGGATTTGTTAGCCATTGTATATTCCTTGAGAGATTGGAGAAGCTACCTTATTGGGCAGAAATTTGAACTAAAAACAAACCAYTGTGGAATACAACACATCTTTACACAAAGCGACCTAAACACGGGACAACGACGTTGGTCGGAATTTCTTAGCGAGTATGATTTCGAGATTAATTACATAAAGGGAACAATGAACAAAGTGGTTGATGTGTTGAGTCAGACACCRCGCATATTTTTGGTGATGCCTCTTTAGACGAATCTACGTGAAAATATTCTAACTTTACAACAAAATGATGACTGGTATAAAGAGGTCAAGGATTTCATCGGACAAAACACAATTATGGTATCAATATTTGAAGGATTTACGTTGGACGATGACGAATTATTGAGATTTAAAAATCGAATTTACGTACCTCCCAATGACGAGTTGAGGAGTTTGGTCCTAAACGGGGCTCATAGAGAAATGTGTATGGCTCATCCTGGAGTCACAAAGATGAGGGAAGACCTTAAACCCTTATTCTTATGGAAAGGATTGAAGGAAGACATAGTCAACTACGTGGCTAGGTGTCTAGAATGTTAGCAGGTGAAGGCTGAACGTAGACATCCAACATGATTACTACAACCACATGCTATTCTGAAATCGAAATGGGAGATCATTTCGATGAATTTCATTATTGGATTGCCACCGAGGGCAAGGAGACACGACTTGATTTTTGTCGTAGTCGATACTCTGACGAAGAGTGCTCATTTTATTCCTATGTGTACGACATATTAGGCAGCTAACATAGCTAGAGTTTTCATCAGTGAGATTGTGAGGCTGCATGGCGTGCCTAAGAGGATTATATCTAATCAAGTATCTATGTTTACTAGATGATTTTGGACTAGTTTCCAAGAGGCATTGGGAACCCAACTTAACTTTAGTACTGTGTATCACCCGGAGAGAGACAGGCAGACTAAACGAACAAACCAAATATTGGAGGACATGTTTCATATGTACATGACAGAATAACAAAAGCATTGGGAATAATTCTTTCCACTGGTAGAATTCGCTTATAACAACAATTATCAAAGCATGATTAAGATGGTGCCTTTTGAGTTTCTTTATAGGAGACCGTGTCAGATGCCTTTGAGTTGGGATAGGCTTGAGGATAGGGTCCTAGTGGGGCCATAAGTGATCCAAGAAATGGAAGATAAAATGAAAACAATAAGACAAAGGATCAAGGAAGCACAAGATCGACAGAAGAGTTATGCCGATGCGCATCATGTCGATCGTAGTTACGAAGTTGGAGATCAAGTCTTCTTGTGGGTGAAACTGCATAAGAGTTCGATAAGGTTTGGAAAGGGTGCTAAAATATCCCCTAGATTCGTGGTACCTTTCTAGATAGTTGAAAAGAAGGGGCGCATGGCCTATCGACTAGCCTTGCCTGATTCTTTGAAGCATATGCACGATTTTTTTCATGTATTTGTTTTGAGACATTATATTAGTGATCCTACACATGTTATTGACCTGAGTTCCTTGCAGGTATATGATGAGGGTGTGCTCACGACTGAGCCAATATGCATCCTGGACCATCTCAGTTGACAACTACGACGTCGAACAGTAGATCAAGTCAAGCTCCAATGGGAAAACTATAGTCCATACTCAGCAACTTGGGAGGACGCATATGATATGCGCCAACAATTTCCATTTTTGTTTGACAGATAGACTTGTGATACCGTGATGCACTTTATTTCGGCACTTATGTACTGTGAAACTTCGGGATGAAGTTTAGACCAAGAGGGGGTGTATGTAACATTCCTCTCATGCACGCAGTGAGCGAACTTATTCTTTGAGGACACTTACTAGCAAGTGATCTAGATTATTATACTATTGGTTGTTTGATTATGATTACGAGGCATTATGGATATGATGATATGTTATTTTTTTTTATTGACATAGACAAGTGCTATTGACTGGGTTATCCTAAGTGTGAAGGACTTTGGACCTCGAGAATGCAGAGGCATCGATGAAACCCCTTGGACTCTGGATCGAATCAGGGAGTGGAATATTGGGGTTTGATTATTGTTGATACGACATATGTACATTTGATTAGATGTTATGATGATTGATTATTATTATTGACATGATTCATTGATGATGCAGGCTAACGATAGCTTGTTTACCATACTCACATGTGGAGTAGAGGGGTCACGCACGACAACCAGAGACTTTGAGGGATAGGTGTGGACAACAACCCTTCCACTGCCTACTAGCACTCCCGTTGTGGCTCGAATTGTGGGTTAACAATTACTTAGTTCGATAAGAACCACGATGTCGTGAGGGCAGACTGCAACAATCTCTCACGATGATTCTAAGGGGCACACAATAAGGTAGGGGACTTATTCCTTAAAGGCCCTTAGTCTCCCACGAGATCACCTGGCAGAGTATTGACTCTAGGGGTTTTTGATGTCTACCAAGTCATTCAAGAGGCAAGTGGCACCCTTGGAGTAATTAGTGCGTCCTGAAGGGCACGTCGCGCAAGGAAAATGGAAAGAGGTGAGTGGCACCCTTGGAACATGTAGCGCATCTCGAAGGACACGTCGCGCAAGGGAAACATAAAGAGGGGAGTGGCACCCTTGGATCACGTAGTGTGTCCTGAAGGGAATGTTGCGCAAAGAAAATGAAAAGAGGTGAGTGGCACACTTGGAGCACCTAGTGCATCCTGAAGGGCACATCACGTTTTAACTAGAAGGTGAATAAACCTAGACGGCCTTAAAATGAATGATGTGATAAGTAAGATTTAAAAACAATTTCCCTAATAAAAATGTCACCCAGACTAGTGAAATTAAAATCTAGGTCTAAGTAACACACGTGATAAAAAATAATAATCATAATTAAACATGTAACAAGAAAGGGGTAAGGAATTCAATTAATTTATTAAAATCAAATTATAATGAGAGATTAAAATTTTTAAAAAAGAGGGAAATGATTGTTTTATCTAAATATGCTAATTTAATTTTTAGTTAAAAAGAAAAAGGGGTAAATGGCTGTCTTTCTACACTTGCTAAATTGATTTTTAGTTAAAAAGGGAAAAGAAGGAAACTTAAAAGAAATAGGAAACTAAAGGAAAAAGGGGAAACATAAAGAAAAGGGGAAACATAAATAAAAAGTTGAATGGCTAAATTAGTAAGGAATCTTGCCTTGGGAACCTGCTATTTTTGAACTCAACTAGGAATTTAGTAAGGCGTAAGTCATTTAAGAAGTGTAAGGGAATTTTGGGACACCTAGGAGCGTTTTTAGGAATGCTTTAAGGTGGGTGAGGGAAATAGGAATAATCAATTAATTAATAAAAATTACTTTCTGATGCAACTAGGGGATGGGTGACATGTGTACGAGGGGGTTTTTCCTAATTATTTAAATGAAAAGGGAATTTAATGAGAATTTGAGAAACTAATCTCTTAAAAACTCTATAAAAAGGATGGAGGAGGAGTATGGATCTCATCTTTGTGCATAACGTTACGCTACTGAATTTTTGTCTTGACTGAAATTATCTTGTGGGAGTTGGGATACCCAGCTCAGGTAACGAGTGGTAGCTCGACCTTGCGAGGTGAGCTGGGTGCTAGATGTTCTCTAGTATTGTGTGTGTGGCCCCTTTTTGGCCCAGGGGGCTCAGGGGGAAGAAGAGTACCCCTAGCATTGGCTGGGAGGTACCGGTGAGGTCACATCGATCGAAAAGCGGGAGTTGGACGGAGCGCGCACAGGTTAATGATTCAAAGCTGTCACATTTGGCTATGGTATGCATGTGTTTATTTTTGAATGGTAGATTAATATTGTTCCTTCACTTTCACTACTGTACTTATTTTCTGTAAATATTTTTTTTTACTTAGAATTTTATAATCATTGAACTTTAAGTCATCCTAGCCTTACCCTTGCTGCATTTCAATTGCTTCCCTTGGCGAACCCAACCCTGATTTCTATAAATTTTCTGTGTGGGTTTTATTGATTATTATGAAGAGATTGTGCGTTATCTTATGCCTTATCCCTAGGTCATCAGTCCATGCCTGGGCAGTTGGTCAGGAGCCGAATCGATGATCGTCACTTCAGTTTTTAAAGACCCATAGATTCTGATTCCCTTCTTTTCTATGCATGGATGATGAGCTAAGGATAATTTTTTCCCAGCTGTCTACCCCTTACTTATCTCCGTGTTTGATTCATTCATGGATGAATGATTGTCTTCGGGCCTTCTTGTGCTTGAGTATCTTTGTGTATTGTTTATTATTTCTCTTTGTAAACAACTTAATACTCTATGCGCTTTTAATATCACCTTTGCATTTTGGATGGCATTTTATTCTTTGCTATTTTAATGACAGTAAATTTATGCCTTGAATAACAATGAAAATTTTACTTTGAATGGCTGCGTTTTTACAAATTTATGCCTTGAATAACAACGAAAATTTTACTTGAATGCTTGTGTTTTTACACTTGAATGATAGTAAATTTATGCCTTGAATAACAACAAAAATTTACCTTGAATGCCTATGTTTTTACACTAGAATAACAATAAATTTATGCCTTGAATACAACGTAAATTTTACCTTGAATGCCTACATTTTTACACTTGAATGATAGTTAATTTATTCCTTGAACAACGACGAAATTATACTTGAATGCACGCGTATTTACTTTGTAATTGGTAGAATTTTTGTTGTTCCAATGGTGGTGGTTATACTGTGAAAATAGGGGGCATATTTACTGTGTAATGGGTAGCATCTTTGTTATGCCCATGGTGGTGTTTCTACTATGTAAGTGGGGGGTGTATTTACTGTGTAAATGGCAACGATTTTTCTGTGCAAAGGATGGTGTTTATACTATGTAAGTGGGGTCATGTTTACCATGCAAAGGGTAGCGTTTTTGCTATGCATTGGTGGTGTTTCTATTGTGTAAGTGGGTGGTGTATTTACTGTGTAAAGGGCAGTGATTTTGATTTGAAAATGGTGGTGTTTCTACTGTGTAAGTGGGGGTGTGTTTACCATGCAAAGGGTAGCATTTTTTCTGTGCATTGTTGGTGTTTCTACTGTGTAAGTGGGGGGCTTATTTACTATGTAAAGGGAATCCCTTTTGCTGTGAAAACGGTGGTGTTTCTACTGTGTAAGTGGGGGTGTGTTTACCATGCAAAGGGTAGCATTTTTGTTGAGAATTGGTGGTGTTTCTATTGTGTAAGTGGCGGGGGGGGGGGTATTTACTGTGAAAGGGCAGCGATTTTGCTGTGCAAATGGTGGTGTTTCTATTGTGTAAGTGGGGGTGTGTTTACCATGCAAAGGGTAGCATTTTTTGCTGTGCATTGGTGGTGTTTCTACTATGTAAGTGGGGGTGTATTTACTATGTAAAGGGTAGCATTTTGCTGCACAAACAATGGTGTTTCTATTGTGTAATGGTGGAGTTTTAATGGAAACGAAATTCCCTTTGATTTATTGACAACGTTGTTTAAATTGTTGACTATAAAGATCGTGACAAATCTTATAATAGGTGTGACAACAATTTTATAATAAGTATGACTGACGTGAAGGATTGGGTAGCGAGTTCCTTCTATATGGACAACAATGAAAAATTGTAAACTCTGGGAATTTATTTAATTACACAACAATGATCTTTTGACTTTGCAAATCTTTAATAGATAGACAACGATATCTTTATGGTTGGTTGACTGGATTTATATATATATATATATATATATATATATAGTCTCATGTGGTCAATAGACAATGATACCCCTCTTTGGTAGACAACATTAACTTTTATGTTAGGCTACAATAACTTATAACTGTCAGCTAGTGGAGTAATATTGTTTTCTCAATAAGAAAAAACCTCACTTAAACCTTCTTCTATTGGAACTTTTAATCCAACTTTTACTTACACTTAAATACCTTAACTATTTCACCTTTTTAAGTAAATTGAACCTTGAAGAAAATAAAGTAGATTGTTATAGAAATTGATAATTTCCATTAATGTTAAATGATGTAAAAGTTTAATATTTATTTAATTTTGATTAAACTTAATAGGATTATCATTTGTTAGACAAAATTTATAATGTTGAATTAATAGGATTGTTATACATAATGGTTATTGGCGTATTAGTTTAATATCTTGCGAGAGATTAATGGATTAGTAGTTTATTAGCTAAAAAATTCACGGTTTAACAATATTTGGCTACTATGCTCCTCGTGCCTTAAGTCAAACTGTAAAGTGTGGTTGGTTACAGTCGTTTCACCACTCGGGTTGCCTTGTAGGAATCAAGAATCATTCGTTCAATCGCGCAATTTAATTTTGAGTGGTGTCACCTTGCGTCTTGTCAACTTGTTGCTTGGACGTGTGGATATTGTTTTCTTGTCAGTTAATTCGGTCTCCTAGCACGCTGGATTTTTCTTGAGTCTTTGATCCAGATAGGTTATGTTGCACCAGGGTTATTGTCACACCTATCGCCTGGTGACATCATGATTCCTGATGAGGGGATCATTGCGCACCCTCATGGATAGAGGCGAATGATAACTTGGTAGGAGTCTATGCTTCCCGATGTGGGTGTTTGTTCGTTGTAGTTGATGTTGGTGCTTGGTTTGTAACGCATTAATGCATTTTGTTTTGCATGTCATAGAGGTTTCTAGTTACTGATCGTCGAGGCCATTGTGTCGGGATTGTGGATGTTGTCCTTTAGCTTGTAGGCATTGTCTTTCTTATGTCGGGCGGGTAGTCGCTTGTATTGTCCTTGTGTCACATGTTCGTCCGGTAGCATGATGTGATATTGTGCGGGGTCATTGGTTGTTTTTTCCCTGAATGCGTAAGTTGTGTTCATCGTCAAGTTGTGTTTATCGTCAAGTTGTGTTTTTTACTTGTCGTCCTTGATTGCCTTCCTGCTTTTAAAAAAAATAAATAATAAAATTGCGTCGCTTGTAGTCGTAATGGTTAGATGTAGGATCCAACAGTTTATTTCAGAACTCAAAATATTCACAATGATCTGAATCTAAACTTCACCATAATTCATAATTTTCTTACTCACTAATTGAATATTTTTTCTCAAAACACAATTGGACAACACTAGTCATTAAAACAAAGATTAGGTTGTGTTTGGTTATCTAAAATTGCTCGCTAAACTAATAAATTTTCATAAGGTAAAAGTTGCTTTCCTCTTTTGGGGACACACATGACCATATTGATCAACTATTTAGTTTTTTTGTAGTAACATTAAGTAGGAAGAATGTTGGGATCTTGTCATCATTAATTGAAACTATTGAGAAAGAATATTGTCCAAAGCCTATTTTTCACACATTGGAAGAAAATATTGACATGTGATTATCTATTCAAATATTTCATGGTGAACATAAGTGCATTGAACAACTTAATGAAATTATCTTCAAGCATCAGTTTGGTATAAAAAAATTGATAGAAAATTCTTGTATGGGGCAAGCAGTACTCAACTAGTGTAGAATAGAGCCCTTCATCAGGATTGCCATTTCTGAAGGTCATCCCAAATCATCAAATGTATACATTGAAGTTATTTTTATTGTAATCAACTATCAAAAATCATTATGCATGATTATATAATAGATATGTACGTTATTTTGAATTTTTGAAGGAATTGAAAAAAGTATATTAAATATACATACAAGTGCTTTAATGTCATTGATTTTGTTTGGTGGGAGTTTTTCAAATATCAAAGTGATAATTTCAATCTCAACAAACGGAGATATATTTTTCAAAACTCCATTTAGTTGGCCATAGAGTACACCAAATGAACGAGAGGAAATAAATGTTCTTGAAAAACATGAATCTTAAGGTGTTATTAAGTCTTCATGAAGACATGAAGTCATGGAAGAATTTTATAGGAGTGTAATACAATATATTAAGGAACAATTGTATTATTTCATTTTTAGCAACTAACGATCCACATGGTTATTTATTTTACATCAAAAACATTATGAAGATCAATAAAGAAAATGAAGAAGTTATATCAATCGAATTGCATAGATATGTGTTGAGTATATATTATATTCTTTGCACAACAAGCGTCAGTTTCTGCTACATTGCTTCGGGTCCATGGGGAGGTGGGTTGATGGGGGGCGTGTGTTGCATTTTTTCCCTCTTTTTTCTTATCTCCTCGATTTTCATGTCCATTGTTGGGTGGTTTTTTGACACATGGTTTTTTCCGATGGTTTTGTATTTATGGTTAAGGAATTAGGGTTGTTGACTAATCCAAGTCATTGGGTTAGGGTTTTGGATGTCATTGGCTCCTATATGTATATTAAATTGTAAACAATGTATCACAATGAATGAATATAGAATATGTTGGTTTTCCCAGTTTGGGTTTCCAGGGGAAAAAATCTCTGTGTAATGTGTGTATCTTCCATTGTATATTTTATGTTCTTTTATTGAAAAAATGTTTGCAGTAAAATATTGTACAAGGTTAAAATCTACATTTGGTATCAGAGAAATTATTGGCTTAAGGGGGATGCATTTGTGGTTAAGGGTTTGGCTCGGGACTGTGATAAGCCTTCTTACAATGGGATATTTGTGGTATTGATTCTTCAGGTGAAGAGAAATGGAGAGAAGTTCGAAAATGGAGATTGATAAGTTTAATGGGAAAATTTTTGATATGTGGAAGCTCAAGATGAAATATTTGTTGGTGGACATAGATCAATGGATCATGGTGGATCCAAGTACTTCACCTATAGGAACTTCAACAAATGACTGAAAAAATTTGGATCAGAAGGCGAAGAGAACAATCTGACTATGTCTCTCAGATTCAATATTACTGAATGTGTTATAGGAAGCTACAACCAAGGATTTATGGGATAAGTTGGGGAAGTGGTATTGGTCTAAGTCCCTAGTAAATAAAATATTTCTGAGAAAGAATTTGTATAACATGAGGATGAGAGATGGAGACTCGGTGGTAGAGCATTTAAACTCCTTCAATACTATGGTAAGTAAGTTAGTATCTATTGAGATTAAATTTCATATGAAGATAAGTGTATCAATGTGTTGTCCTCTTTACAGACCCGTGGGATAGTTTGGTTGTGGCCATAAGTAGTAATACAACTGCGTTGAAGTTTGATGAAATGGTCCCATCCTTGTTGTCATAGGAGATGAGACAAAAGAACATGGAAGGACAGAGCACAAATGCATTATTTGCAAGAGGATTCTCCCAGGAAAGAAATAAGTCCTCAAGTGGGAGATCTAAGTATAATGGTAGATCTAAATCTCTCAGAAATTTTATAAAGGTATGTTGGAGATGTGTAAAAGAAGGGCACTACAAGAAGCAGTGTAGATCCAAAGTTGGGAAAAAGAAGGGATTTAAAGAAGCTCCTTCTACATAATAAAATACCTCTAAGAAAGAAGGAGGGGATGTGTACTTGGATTCTTCAAGCACACATGCAGATCATGAGGCATGGTTGGTTGAATCAGTTGCATCCTTTCATATGACGCCCCACAGGGAGTGGTTCTGTGAATATGAAAGGTATGATGGAGTTAATCTTTTCCTAGGTGATGACTCAACAACTAGAATCGTAGGACGAGGAAAAGTCACGTTGAGGCTCATAGATGGAAGGATTAGAAAACTACCTGGTGTTTTGCACATCCCAAGTTTGGCCAAAAATTTGATTTCTATAATAAAAATGGGTGATGCAGAGGTAAAAACAATATTTGAAAAGGAAACATGCATGATGGTAAGAGGAGCAATGGTGTTGTTGAAGGGAGTTCGGTTTGGAACTATGTATAATCTGAAAGGAAGCATTATTAGTTATGGGTGTAATAGTTCCATTGTTCCTGATATTGGAGTTGAAGAAGAAAGAATTCCTGCAGTATCTAGAGAAAAGGTTATGTTTTGGCATTAAAGACTGTGGAATATCAAAGAGAATGCTCTTCGACTACTACATAGTAAAGGTATGGTTGGAGGTATGTATAAATTCTCTATGGATTTTGATTTCTATGAAAATTATGTATATGGAAAGAAGAATCAGGTAAGATTCCCCTGTGGTGCAATGAGGGAAAAAGGAATTTTACAACTAGTTCACAATTATGTGTTTGGAAATGTGTTGGTTCCATCATTGGAAAAATCTATGTACTATGTCTCATTTATAGATGAATTCTCGAGGAATACTTGGATATATTTCCTCAGGAATAAATATGAATTCTTTGACAGGTTTAAATATTTTAAGGCTCTTGTTGGGAATCAAACAGAGAAAATAATTAAGGTGTTGAGGACAGATAATGGAAGAGAGTTATGCAGGAATGAATTTGAATAATTCATTAAGAAGTGAGGTATAGCAAGGAAAAAGACTACTCCATATACACCTCAACAAAATGGAGTTGCATAAAGGATGAACATGATGTTGATGGAAAAATCAAGGTGCATGTTCACTGGTGTCGGGTTAGGGAAAGAATTATGGGCAGAGGCAGTGGGCACTGCATGTTACCTAGTCAACATATCACCCTCATCAACATTGGATGACAATACTCTGCAAGAGGTATGGACTAATAAGAAACCTCCTCTCACACATCTCAAGGTATTTGGCTATGAGGCCTATGTTCATGTTCTAAAGGAAAACATGAGTAAGCTAGATAAGAAGGTTGAAAAGTGTATCTTTATTGGGTATAAATATGGTCTCAAAGGTTATAATATTTGGAACCTAGAAACTAAGAAGGTTGTGTATAGACGAGATGTGTTATTTAGAGAAATCAAATATGTTGTTAAACATGAATTCCTACCAAGCAAGGAAAAACTAGAGAAAAGAGTGTTTGATCCAAAGGATGATGAATCAGACTCTACAGAAGGACATGAATCAGAAGAAGAAGATCCTCATTCTCCAGTATTGAGGAGATCGGTGTGGGAAATAAGGCTACCAGAAAGGTATAATCCATCTGATTTATATTCAAATTTTTCTTTGTTTATTACTAATGATGATCCCATAACTGTTAGGGAAGTAGTGGATTCAAAGGATGGAAAAATTTGGAGAAAGGCCATGGTTGAAGAAATGACATCATTGGATAAGAATGAGGCTTGGGATCTAGTGGAGTTGTCGACTGGAAGAAATCACATTGGAAGAAAATGGCTATTTAAAAATAATTTAAATGCATAAGGAAAAGTGGAGAAATACAAAGCTCGGTTAGTAGCAAAGGGTTTTTCCCAGGTTGAGGGAATTGATTTTGGTGAGATTTTTTCTCATGTTGTCGAGTTAACTTCTATTATATTTTTGTTATATGTTGTTGTCGCATTTGATTTTGAAGTAGAACAGATGGATGTGAAGACAATATTCCTACACAGGGATCTGGAAGAAGAAATCTATATGAAGCAGTTAGAAGGATTTGCTATGAAGGGAAAGAAGAAATTGGTGTGCAAGATGAAAAATTCCATGTATGCTTTAAAACAATCAACAAGGATGCGGTATCAAAAAATTGATACTTATATGCTGGGACTTGGCTTCACAAGAAGAAAAGAGGATCATTTTGTGTATTTTAAATTAATTGGTGATGATTTTATTTATTTGGTCTTGTATGTGGATGACATGTTATTGATAGGAAAAAAAAAGGAGATTATCCAGGATGTGAAAACTCAGTTGTCCTCTAAATTTAACATGAAGGATCTCGGTGCTGAAAATTTCATTTTTGGCATATAAATTAAAAGAGATCGAAAAAAGAGGAAACTCTAGGTAAATCAAAGAAAATATGTCGAGAAAATATTGTGGAGGTTTAATATGTAGGAATGTAAACCGGTCAAGGTACCTATTCTTGTTGGTGTAAAGTTATATGCGGATCAGTGTCCCAAGACACGGGAAGAGGAGGAGGAAATGTCTCATGTTCCATATGCGAGTGTAGTTGGCAGTTTGATGTATGCAATAGTCTGTACTAGACCAGACATTGCACATGCAGTGGGAGTTTTGAGCAGGTATATGTCAAAACTAGGGAAGGAGCATTAGACAACAATAAAAAGGGTTTTCAGGTATTTGTGTGGCACTAATAGCTATGGATTGTGCTACCAAGGAAGACCAGGATTGGACAGAGTGTTGGACATACATGTCTTTATGGATGCATACTGGGAGAGAGATACAGATCGTAGGAGATCTACAAGCATGTATGTATTTAACCTATTTGGAGGAGAAATCAGTTGGATAAGCAAAAGGAAGGATGTAGTGGCACTTTCAACTACATAAGTTGAATACATGGAAACCACTCATGAAAGTAAGGAAGAAGTATGGTTACAGATATTGTTTTCAGGTATTTGGTTGGTACAATAAGCTGTAACGATAGATTGTGACAGTTAGAGTGCAATTGTTCTGGAAAAGAACCTGGCTTACCATTCAAATACAATGAATATTGATATTCAATATCACTTTGTGAGAGACATGGTTGAATAAAAGAAAGTGTTGTCGATGAAGGTGGACACTTTCAAGAATGTTGCAGATTCATTAACAAAATCTGTGAGCATTGAGAAGTTCTCTTGGTGTAGAGGATCTATCGACATTGTTTCCATGGATTGTTGATTATGTAAGCATGTAACCCCCTGTATGAAAATAAAACAACAAGTGGGATAATGTTGGGTATGTGTTATATTCTTTGCATGACTAACCACTACTACATATGGGTGGATTATTCCACAAAATTTTTTCACGTTTCCATTATTTTCATGCTTTTTTTAAATAGGGCGAGATTTTCGTCGATATTGCCATGAAAGTTCATCGATATAGCCACGAATAGGTTTTTTAACTTGGTCAGGATTTTCGTCGCTATTTCCATGAAAGTTCGTTGTTATTGCCACACAATGTTTTCCTATCTCATTGGTCAGTGTTAACAGATAGTTGACTAGTTGATCTATATATACCTGACTTTAAGAGACTTTGTGACACATTTGCTATAGTTGTGACACTATTCATGGCTTTTGTTTGAACTGTTTATTTTTTCTATCACCCACTGTTTGAACAAATCCAATTCTCGATCTACATAGCTCGGATTTTGAACTTGCAAGGTTATTATGTTTTTTTATTGATGTACTCATTTAACTTGTAAATTTTTGTTCAAATGTCAAAATTTCATGTCGCTTGTTTTTTCCTTGATAATATATTATATGTGTAGTACCATATTTCATGTCTTTGGTTTTTGGATCTAGTTAGTATATTCTATGGAAAAGGGTATGTGGATTCCATAATATTCTAGGCTTATGGACTCCACATACCCTTTTCCCTTCAATTGTAGCTATAATGTCTCTCTCTTTTCATTGATAAAGATATGGAAGTGCTCTTGAAACTCAACCCTGATTGGTGAAATGATAGTAATTGATTGTCATTTTCTTCTCTATTTTATTTTTAATAACTAACAAAAAAACACCAACAAAGATTGATTGAAGCTTTGATACCACTTGTTAAATCCCTATTACCCAAATGGGATCACACTTGCATAAATTGAAAATAATATAACAATGATAATAATGGTTGGGATACTTGCACACCTAATGGTTGGCTAGCACTTACTAATTCAATTAAATGAAGGAAGAAATATCCATGAATAAAATATTGAAGTTGATTGTTATATTGATAAATGATAAGTTATGGTATATATAAGATAGGGAGGAAACTCATGTTTATAACAATAAGATACATAAACACTAACCCTAAAATTATGTTAGGTATATATGTCGTTATTATATAAAGGAAACATTTGTACACATATGACCTTATTATAAAGATGGTATCTATGTCGTGTTTAGGCACATAACAATCACTTTTAACTAACCACCTTCAACCATCTTAGCATATGGTTAGCCACCTTTAAATTTCTTGGCTTATGACTAAGCACCTTTAGCAAATGAACTTATGATTATATACTATACTCTTCCAATATAAATAAAGTATTTTTGTTTCAACTTTCTCAATAAAATCCATATACCCTTTTCTTATATGTGATGTTGTTTCTCTCAATTTTTTATAATCACACATAATTCTAGATGTAGTGATTAAATCTAGTTTGTAGTTGATGTAACTTGTTTATACACTATTAATAAGGAGTATCTAAAATATAAAAAAATCATGACAAAATCTACAATAACATGATGAAATCTATTAGTCAGACAATGAAAAATGAGAACATGCCAAAGTGTCTTAGAAAATAAAACTGTGACCACTGTAAGTAGCATAAAATTGTGACCATTGTATGTATATGAAAACCAACACGTCATAATTTAAACCAAACCAACCCAATTGTGGATGACAAGTGGTTGGCATTCTTTTTTTAGTGGTGGATTTCAAAGATTGGCATTTTGTTTACAAAACAACTTAGAGGCTAGTGTATGGTGTCGAGTGATTCAAGTTTGAGAAATTTTGACCACTTTCGTTAAATGGTGTGTAATTATTTTCCATGGTGATTCAATACACACTACTCTAAAGTACAAATTGAAGCATATCGATCTTAATAGTTAATTGATAATAAAATAAAAAAACATGTCAAAATGTTTTAGAAGAAATAATTGTGAGGATTGTAGGTCACTGTAAATAAACATATCATAATCGAAAGGAGTAGCTAAAATATCATGAAGGAGTAGCTAAAATATAAAAATTTGACAACTTACAGTTTGGTATGGTGTAGGTAAGACAATTACTTTTTAGGAAAAGGATTTGTCACTATGAACAAAAATGACAGGAAGCTTGCTCGGTTAAGAGTGGCATTAGAGGCGAGGGGCGATGGAAAATGTTATTGCCCTTGCTATGATTGCAGAGGCTTGCAAAGAAAAATACTTTTAATAACAACAACTAAAAGAAATTGTAGGGAGAAGGGGCACACCAAAGGGGGTTATGAATATCATCCCTTGGTAAGAGGATTCAATATTTAATGTATTCTCTGTAATAATCACCATGTCATGAATTTTAGTAATATTTCTTATCGATATTTTTATATTTTCTATACACACTAAATTTTCTACATTGTTTTTAAATATATAGACGATGCCCCCAAAATGTCGACCTCTAGAGAGTTATTTGCCAAGTACTAGCAGAAATACTCCTTTACAGGGTGATGAACTTCAAGATCAGAATATTGAAGCTGCTGATCAAGTTATTAATGATGATATGGATGGTGATAACGTTAGTGATTCAAATCAGGAAGATGAGATACATAGATTGATCCAAGACACATTTTCTCCAATGGATGAGTACAACCAGGATGATAGTTGATGCAGGAGAATCACTCCATGTCAGCAGTGTCCCAACCAACCAACACATCCAACACGCATTTATTGGAGAAAGGGAGAGGCGCAACCCTCTCAATTTTGAAATTCGAAATTTCAATAAATGTTGTAAGGATTTTAGTGCCAGACCACGCCTTTGTACAGGTAGTGGTTGAGGTTTCCTTTAATGGTTGCCTGCAGCAAGCCCAGGATGTAGTCAGGACTGGCCATCCATTTATGTAATGTAGCCATAGGAGCCGCTCTGTGATGGGATAGCTCAGAGATGGTGAGGTTGAGGATAAGCTCGAGAGATCCCTCTTCGTAATTAGAGAGAGTGATAGAACATAGAATAAGAGAGATAAGAGGAGAGACCAGAGAAGAGAGGTCTCGAGAGAGAGCTGAGACTTGTTACAGTCCAACCTTTGTAAACACCTTGTATAGGCATTTCTGAATTAATAGAAGAGAAGTTTTTCTTGCCATAAATTGTCTGTATGTGTTTGCATGTTTTTATGCTTTTCGTGTTTTGAATGCATAACTGGTGAAGTATTTCATAAGTTTCAATTTCTTCTCGTCTTGGAGTTTCCGAGTGAAAGGAGTGCACATATTCCGCAAGGTGTGCGTTGACAGAGGTGAGATAACCTCAGGAAAGATCAAGAAGGATAGTGTTGAACCTTCATCAGCAGAGGTGCAAGGAGTGCACATGAAGGAACTCTGTCTTGATTTCAAGGAAGACATAACTACTAAAGGTTTTGTAGAGCTCTACCAAGAGGGCATCGAGCAGGAGAACGCCAGGCGGGCGTAAGGAGTTTTATTTTCAAGAAAACTTCTCGAATCTGAGTTATTCGAGATCCTAGAATGCAAAGTGTGCGTCGGAGTAAATCTCTGAGAGGACGAAGCTTAGAAGGGACATTGTTTCTATAACACAAACGAGACCCAAAGGAACCCGACTTTCAAGAGGAAGATTCGAAGGTCGAGACCTTCGAGACTTAGAAAATCTTCTAAGTCAAAAATCCAAGAAAGCACAGGAGGAAGAGCACAACTGTCATTGGATCAGCACTGGGAAGAAAGATTCGGACCATTGAATCTACGTCTAGGCAGCAGGAGGGGAGCTAAGGAGGAAAGATATGAATGGTCATATCTAGCGCCAAGGACCGATAGCCATCGGATCTGGAAGAAGGTGCGAGGGGTTTAATCCCTGGGAAGCCGCATAGAAGGGTAGAATGGACGGCAAAAACTTCGAGGGAGAAGTGTCGATTTACCATGAGTCGTCGGATCCAAAAAAGGTGTGAGAGGTTTAAACCTTGTAATAGCAGAAGGAAGAGGACTCGTCATGTCTCGAAAGCATCAGGACCGTCCATTTTGGAGGACAGGTGGTAGAGATCTAGAAGCTATTGAGAGTTTGTTCACCGGGAGTTGGGGGGTGAAGACTTCGCAGACATCCCGAAAAGAATATAGTCAAGATCCAATCTAGACCGTTGACTAAGCAGAGGATCTGGACCATTGATCAAGATCACTGAGATTTGGGTTTCAGGATTAGATAAGACAAGGAGGAGAACACTGTATCTCGATTCTCTGAATCACGAAACCCCGAAAAAATTTAGAGGAATAGCACCAGGTCATAGGACCAGTCATATGAAAAGTGACTTAAAGGAGGATCTAAGGAGCCGTTAGATCCTTTCAGGTTTCATCATTTCGAAAGACAGAGAATAGGAGGAATGCTTGCATCGCAATTCCCCGAATCGTGAAAGACGACAACGCTTTGATGTTAAGCACGTGGTGACAGAGTGGTGGTCACGTGGACAAAGGCTAAGGGAGGATCTAGAGCTGTTAACCCCTTTTTGGCGTTTTGACGATCGGGAGTTGGAAGGACAAGGAGTCAACCCCTCCACATCGTGAAATGCAAAAATCAGAGAGTTGGTTGAATGTTAGCCATTGGTCACGGGACAGTGGTCATATGAGTCAGGAGTGAAGGTAGGAGCTAGTGGGAGCTAGGCTCTATTTCGGGTTTCGGTGATTCAAAGGACAAGGAGCCTGGGAGAGCTCATATGCAAGAGTCCCGAAACCCAAAAATGCGAAAGGTGTGTTGTTTACGCCCTCGGTCACAGCCCTCGGTCACCAGATAAGAATGGGCTAGTTGGAAAGGAATCAACACCGAGGTGTGTGTTGGTTATGAACTGAGAATAGCTCCGAAAAGGGGGCGCGCACGCAGATTTTCTTAAGACCTATGCTAGGAGGACAAAGGGGCCTATGGATTCATTCAAAGGGTTCCAATAGGAGCCCAAAGAGCCATTTCTACTCAGAAGAAGATTGGTCTAGAGACCGAGAGGTCGCAGGGCCCTACTGAGGTAGGGGGATCTACATCAAGTGGTATCAGAGCATATTTTTGTCTATATATTTCAGACAAAAGAGAAAGAGAAGACTGTTACTTTGTTCACAGAAAAAGGAGAGATGGTGGGAGAAATTTTGGTAACATCATGTGGTATCAGAGAAGATTTTTGTCTATAGATTTTAGACAAAAGAGAAAGAGGAGACCGTTACTTTGTTCACAGACAAAGGAGAGATGGTGGGAGAAATTCTGGTAACATCAAGTGGAATCAGAAGCAGAGATTCATCTGTATACAATAGGCGAAAGAAGTAGGGTATTAAATCTCTATGGTGATTGTTGCAAGGTGTGCAACAAATGATAGACAACCAGATGAGTTGTAGGAGGACATGGAGATGCTCTCAGATGTAGAATGATCCATACGCTTGCCAGGAGGGCAGGTGAAAGATGAAAATGACTACTGAAGGCCATGAACATGGTGGAAGAGGAGACCACCAACAGATGAGTAAAGCAAAGATTGACAAAGAACTCGCTGAGATAAGGGTGAAAATGGAACAACTGACATTGAAGATGCAACAGGAGGTAAAAGTACATTGGAGGTATGAATGGCCTTTGAACAAGAAAGCCAAATGGCTTGTTCAAAAGTTGTTGGCCAGGAAACAACAACAAGAGTTGAAGAAGTGGATGAGGTATGCTAAAAACCTTAGTGATACATAGCTGGTTCGCATCTGTGAGCCAGAAGTTGGAGGAACCCTCAGTGATGAGGAAGAGGGATCAGTTTCAGATCTCATAAACTGCGAGGAGGGAAGGGATGAACTTTCAAATTTCCAGGTGGGAAATGGAATGAGATCACTGGAGGATCTCATAGACTATCAAGAGGACATCAACGTAAATTCATATTTCCATGTGGGAAATGGTATGAGATTAGCAGAGGATATCATAAACTACCAGGTGGGCAGAAGTGAACTTTCGAGTTGCCAGGTGGGCAATGGGAAGAGATCAGCAGGAGGTCTTGCATACTACCAAGGGGGCAGTGGTGAAAGTTCAGATTTCCAAGTGGGCAATGAGATGGGATCACTGGATCTCATAGACTGCCAAGTGGGTAGCAGAAAATTCCCAAATTGCCAGGTGGGCAGGGGAAAAGAAGTGAGACTGTCTGAAAGTCTCAGGGACTCAAGAGTGAGTTAAGGTCATCAAGGAGTGTTGATAAGTGAATATTCATGTGGTTTTGCAGACCATGTGAATGGAGATGATGACAAGTTAAAAACTTGCACCATCCAGAAGGAGGATCATAAGAGCATTATGATGATTGGGGGAATTCGGGTATTCCTACTAGATAGCCTAATTGAGGCAAGAGCATGTGTTGCAGATGAAACAACAGAAGGAGGACAGCCAACAGAGACAGTCAAAGAAGAGGAAGAAGTGGAGCAGACATTGATGTTTTACCAAGGATAAGAAGAAGAGCATACAACCGAGTTGCTCAAAATTTTCAGCCAGGAAGATGAAACAGAAATAACTGCAACACTGGAGTCTGCAACAGAAGAGGAAGCAAACAACATGGATTTTTTTGATCTATATGAAGAATTTAAAGCCCTAGAGAAGAGGGTGATGGTGCAAAGTTTTCACATCCAACAATCCAAGCTGGAAGAACTTGGAAGTATGCTAGCAACAAAAATACCATAGTAAGAAGCTGAGAAACAATTCAGTGAGGAGATTGCAGAGATGGAGTCTACAACAGAGTGGCCACTTAGTGCCACAAAGAGAGATAAATATAGCAGGGGATATCAAGAAAATCTACCCATTGAGAAGACAAAACTGCGACAGAGAAGACTGCGTACAAAGAGACAACGACTGGAGAAGCTAGATGAGGTAATTGAAGAAATCAGAAGGATGATGTTGAGTTCAGCAACAGAGACTGCCAACAACGAGAAGCTGAGGAGAAGGGAGCCTGCAAGAGCAGCAGGGAAACAACAACAACACCATCGAAGAAGAGGAGCATATGGACAGCTCCAAGCAAAAGTTTGGGATCCAGGTGGATTTCAACACTGGGGAAGAGGAGGTCATGATCAAGAGATCATGATTTTTCTAGCTGAGGAGTATGACGCAGGAGAATCACTCCATGTCATCAGCATGCCAGCCAACCAACACATCCAACACACATTTATTGGAGAAAGGGAGAGGCACAACCCTCTCAATTTTGAAATTCAAAATTTCAGTAAATGTTGTAAGGCTTTTAATGCTAGAACACACCTTTGTACATGTAGTGGTTGAGGTTTCCTTTAATGGTTGCCTACAACAAGCCCAGGACATAGTCAGGACTAGGCATCCATTTATGTAATGTAGCCGTAGGAGCTGCTCTGTGATGGGATAGCTCAGAGATGACAAGGTTGAGGATAAGCTCGAGAGAGCCCTCTTTGTAATTAGAGAGAGTGATAGAAAAGAAGATAAGAGAGATAAGAGGAGATACCAAAGAAGAGAGGTCTCGAGAGAGAGCTGAGACTTGTTACAGTCTAGCCTTTGTAAACACCTTGTATAGGCATTTCTGAATTAATAGAAGAGCAATTTTTCTTGCAATGAATTGTCTGTATGTGTTTGCATGTTTTTATGCTTTTCGTGTTTTGAATGGATAACATTGAACCTTCATCAGGAGAGGTGCAAGGAGTGCACAGGAAGGAACTCTGTCTTGAGTTCAGGGAAGATAGAACTACTGAAGGTTCTGTAGAGCTCTTCCAAGAGGGCATCGAGTAAGAGAATGTCAGGTAGGCGTAAGGAGTTTTCTTTTCAAGAAAATTTCTCGAATCTGAGTTATTCGAGATCCTCGAACGCAAAGTGTGCACCGGAGTAAATCTCCAAGAGGATGAAGCTCGGAAGGGATAGTGTTTATATAACACAAACGAGACCCAAAGGAACCAGGCTCGCAAGAGGAAGAGTCGAAGGTTGAGACCTTCGAGACTTAGAAAATCTTCTAAGTCAAAAAGCCAAGAAAGATCAGGATGAAGAGCACAGTTGTCAGTGGATCAGCACTGGGAAGAAAGATCCAGACTGCTGAATCTACATCTAGGCAGTAGGAGGGGAGATAAGGAGGAAAGATATGAACCATCAGATCTAGTGCCAAGGACCGATAACTGTCGTATCCAAAAGAAGGTGCGAGGGGTTTAATCCCTGGGAAACTGCACAAAAGGGTAGAACGGACGACAAAAACTTCGAGGGAGAAGTGTCGATTTACCGTGAGCCGTCGGATCTAGAAAAGGTGCACAAGGTTTAAACCTCATAAGAATAGAAGGAAGAGGACTCGTCAAGTCCCGAAAGCATCAGGACCATCCATTTTGGAGGACAGGTGGTAGAGATCTGGAAGCTATCGGGAGTTTGGTCACTGGGAGTTGGGAGATGAAGACTCTGCAGACATCCCGAAAAGAAGATAGTCGGGATCCAATCTAGACCGTTGACTAAGTGGAGAATTTGGACCGTTGATCAAGATCACTAAGATTCGGGTTTCGAGATTTGATAAGACAAGGAGGAGAACAATGTATTTTGATTCTCTGAATCGCGAAACCCTGAAAGCATTCAGAGGAATAGCACCAGGTCACAGGACTGGTCGTATGAAAAGCGAATTAAGGGAGGAGCTAAGGAGCCATTAGACCCTTTCGGGTTTCATCATTTCGAAAGACAAAGAATAGGAGGAATGCTTGCATCGCGATTCCCCGAATCATGAAAGACGACAACTCTTTGACGTTAAGCATGTGGTCACAGAGTGGTGGTCACGTGGATGAAGGCCAAGGGAGGATCCAGAGCTGTTAATCCCTTTTCGGCGTTTTGATGACCGAGAGTTGGAAGGACAAGGAGTCAACCCCTCCACATCGGGAAATGCGAAAATTGGAGAGCCGATTGGATGTTAGTTGCTGGTCATGGGACAATGTTCATATGCGTCAGGAGTAAAGGTAGGAGCTAGTGGGAGCTAGGATCTATTTCAGGGTTCGACAATTCGAAGGACAAGGATCCTGGGAGTGTTGGTTGTGGAGCCTGATTATCTTCCTGATTCAGAGGTCCTTGCTTTCAGTCGTGCTTATACCCCATGAAGTATTTACACCCCAGAAGTATGTACACTCTTCCACGTGGGGGAGTGCAGAGGGGGGGTACCCCCCTTGCGGGGTCCCGGGGGGCTATCCCCCCGTCTAGGGGTCTGGGGGAAAGCAGGCCCCCAACGGGTGTTTGGGGGCGAAGCCCCCGAAGCAAAAAATTGCCTTGTAAAAGTATATTGTAATTTCATTGTAAATCTGGATTGTTCATTATAAGGTCGCATATCTAACGATAGAGATTATGTTAGGGTTTTTTTCCCTAGAAGGCAACCCTCTTTTATGAGGGAAATGTATCACGACTATGGATTGTGGCAAGTATTGTATTCTGAGAGAGGATACTATGAGAGAAAGAAGAGGAAGTTACAACAGGTTTTGTTGTAGGTTGTATCCCTTCATTTGATGGATAATAATAAGGAAAGGACCTGGAAATTTCTTTGGTGGACGTAACCCACACTGGGTGAATCACGTAAATCTGTGTCTCTCTTGTATTGTGTGTCTTCTGTGTTTTGTTTCTACATTTGTTTTATTTTATTGCTCCACGGTCCTGTTTTTCTAACAATTGGTATCAGAGCATAAGGTAACTCGCAGGAAAAGAGGGTTCTTGGTTCAAGTGGGAGCAATGTCGAAATATGGAAAGTTTAGGGTCGAGAAATTTAACGACCAAAACTACCAGTTATGGAAGATGTAGATGGAAGACTATTTATATTAGAAGGATCTATTCCTACCATTGAGCGGAGTAGCAAAGAATCCGGCGACCATGAAGGATGAAGAATGAGATATTCTTGACAGAAAGGATCTAGGAACGATACGGCTGAGCCTGGCAGCGTCGGTGGCTTTCAATATTTCGAAAGAAAAGACAACGAAGGGTTTGATGGACGCGTTGGCCAAATTGTATGAAAAACCCTCGACGTCGAATAAGGTATTTCTAATGAAGAGATTATTTAATATGAAGATGTCAGAAGGTGGGTCTGTTGCAGATCATTTGAATGAATTTAATACGGTTACTAATCAACTAAGTTCTGTAAAAGTGGACTTTTATGATGAGGTTAGGGCTCTTCTAATCTTGTGCTCATTGCCAGAAAGCTGGAATGGCCTGGTCATGGCTGTAAGTAACTCTGTCTCTGGTTCAAATACTTTAAAATTTGATGATGTTGTTGGTGTTATCCTTAGTGAGGAAATG
>ML778810.1:1697980-1712114 GCA_009831015.1 Picea engelmannii
AAGATGGAGGAGAAAAGAGGTACAAGGCTAGACTTGTTGTAAAGGGGTTTGCACAAAAGAAAGGTATATATTTTGATGAAATATTTTCTCCTGTTGTTAAAATGACTTCAATTAGAACTATTTTAAGTCTTGTGGCAGTAGAACATTTGCATCTTGAATAGTTAGATGTAAAAACAACTTTTCTCCATGGGGATTTGGAGGAAGAGATTTATATTCAACAACCACAGGGGTATGAGGTCAAAGGGAAGGAGAATTTGGTATGCAGGTTGAATAAGAGCTTGTATGGCCTAAAGCAAGCTCCAAGGCAGTGGTATCTTAAGTTTGACAGGTTTATGACAGAACAGGGTCATAATAGATGTCATTTTGATCACTGTGTTTATTTTAAAAGGCTAGAAAATGGAAGCTATATTATCTTGCTATTGTATGTAGATGACATGCTTGTTGCAGGGTCTAATATGCAGGATATAAATGTGCTCAAGGAGAAATTAGCCAATTCATTTGCAATGAAGGATTTGGGTGCTGCAAAGAAAATCCTTGGTATGAGAATAACAAGAGACAGGAAAAATCACAAACTGACATTGTCTCAGGGTGAGTACACAGAGGTGTTGGAGAGGTTTAGAATGCAGAATGCAAAACCAGTTAGTACACCTTTGGCCAGCTATTTCAAATTAACTAAGGAAATGTGTCCCAAGACACAGGAGGAGATATAATACATGTCCAGGGTCCCATATTCATCAGCAATTGGCAGCTTGATGTATGCAATGGTTTGCACAAGACCAGATATTGCACATGCAGTGGGAGTTGTGAGCAGGTATATGAACACTCCAGGTAAAGAACATTGGGAGGCAGTAAAGTAGATTCTCAGGTATTTGAGAGGTACTACTACACATGCACTATGTTTTGGAGGTTCAGACACTTTTCTACAGGGATATGTTGATTCAGATATGGCAGGTGATAAAGACAGCAGGAGGAGCACCACAGGGTATGTTTTTACTATAGGTGGGAAAACAGTAAGTTGGATTTAAAAAATGCAAAAGGTTGTTGCACTTTCAACAAAAGAGGCAGAGTATGTTGCTGCTACAGAGGCTAGTAAAGAGATGATTTGGTTAAAAAGGTTTATGGAGGAATTGGGAAAGAAGCAGGAGAACAACAAGTTGTACTGTGACAGTCAGAGTGCAATTCACCTTGCAAAGAACTCAACCTTCCATTCGAGGACTAAGCATATACAGTTGAGGTACCACTTCATACGATCCGCCTTGGAATATGGATAATTGAAGCTGGAAAAGATACACACTAGACAAAATCTTGCAGACATGTTAACAAAGGGAGTAACCAGGGAGAAACTGAGTTCCTGCTCAGTTTCAATTGGTCTTCAAGAATGAAGATGAAAATGAGAAATTTGCCAGGTCAAAGAAGGTTCAGAGTCCAGCATATACAACAACAGTGGAGTTGTTGAAATCAGTCTCCAAGTGGGAGATTGTTGGTTGTGGAGCCTGATTATCTTCGTGATTCATAGGTCCTTGCTTTCATTTGTGTTTATACCCCATGAAGTATTTACACCCCAGAAGTATTGTTGGAAGCCAAATCAAATTTTTCCATTTGTCTTATAAGATGCCTACACCAATGTTTGCAAACATCGATTTTTTGTCGCAATTCTCAGATGAACGACACTTTTATTCTTTGTGTCTTTTGCGCGATTATTTTCGTTTTGTTTTCACGACTGTAAGCGTGAAAAAATTGGTCTTTCGAAGCCGCGTTAGAATCATTGTTTGAACTGTCGTCATCCTTCTTATTGATATGCCCTTTGCGCCTACATTTCGCTTATCATTTTGTAGCTGGCAAAAATTTCTAACTGTACTCATTGGACATTCTTGTATTGATTGGGTAATTTGGTTTTATAAGTTTGTAAGGCGTTGATTCTTGGATTTACATGTTTTTATTTGGCCTACTTAACCATTGGTTTCACAAAAATGCACGGATGTTATGGTTAAATCTCTCACATATATCTTTGATATGATACCTATGTTCGTGTTTATAAAACTATTGGCACGTTGGTCAAACCTGTTGATATAAACGATTATATGATTACCTATTGGCACATTGGTTAAACGATGGATATGAGCTATTACAATGCAATGGTGCATGGTTAAACATATGCTTTTAGTTTTGAATCGTATGATTAATGGTTTCAAAATTTGGTATAACGTTGATTAAACGCGTTGTTTATACACTTACCATTGTTTCATTGGGCAGCTAAGTAGCATGAGTATTGAAACCGACGGTTGTACTTTGACCATAATTGTTATGCATGGTGATGCAAGAGCATCACCAGCACAATCAAGCGAGCCAACGTGGAGCGGAAGATAGCTGGACAACGCCATCACAAATTTTGAAACACCTTGATATTGTTGCGCAAAACATTAATGTGTAGAGTTAATGAAGTGCACTTTGTATATTGTAATGGGCCTTGAGCGGATAACTCTCGTCGTTAGGTAGATAGACGACATTTATTTTAGTTAATGTTGTTAGATAGGAATTTAATTCTAGATTTGATAGTTTAGAGTTCGAGGGGGAAACAGGATATAGACACCCTCCTTTGTACATTGTATTATTAATAAATGATTCATTCAGGAGCAAGAAGAGGAGAGCAGAGCAGAGAATTGTATGAAGAACACTCCATGTACAGAGATTGAATTAATAGAAGAGAGCTTTGATTCAATTCCATGGTTATGTGTTATTTCTCTGTGTTGATGTTGTTATGCTTATGAATATTTGCTTCCTGTCATACATTTTCTTTTATATGCTGTGTATGTGATTTCATGGTTGAATTGAAGTCTGAGAGGAAGAGCGAATGAGTTTCAATTGTTTCTCTAAGTGAGCCAGAGGATTCCTGCAAGGAGTGCAGTTGAATTTGTTCGCAAGGAGTGCGTGACTGCAGGGTTCAATTAGGGAAATATTTTGTCCTCATTCATCTCGAGAGTGCAGATTTGGCATCGGAGCCATGCAAGGCGTGCGCAGGACAACGAAGACTCAGAGTTGTGATTCTGAGCAGGGGAGTGCGCAGAGTCGAAGAAATTCAACACTTAGTAGTTGTTGAAGGTTTTCCGCAAGGAGTGCGCGCAAGAACTTCTCAAAAAGACGTGAGAAGTTGAGAACAAGCTCAAGAGGAGTAGGCCTTCGAATTTGTTGAAGGATTGCACAGAGAAGTTGTTCTTGAAAAGTTCGAGTAAGTGTTGAAATTTGGCGTGCAGGTGGACAAGTCTTCATGGAAGAAGCTCTTGGTTAATTTCGCAGAAGTGTAAGAAGAGGAACGGATGAACGTAATCATCCGAGGAGAATTCGCGAGAACTCGAGGGTCGTTGGATCTTGCAAAAGTGCAGGGAGGCTACAGTACAGGTGCAGAAAAGGTTCGAAGCTCAGGAGGGCAGGAGCATTGATCAGGATCACGAGGAGCATTGGATCTGCTCGTGTATCGACACATCGAGAGTTTGTGAGGTAAGACTCTAACTCTTTGAAGCAGAAGTCGCAATATAGCGAGACGCGAAGTCCCAAAAATCACGTGGGATTGAGTGGGCCACAGGATATAGTGGAAGACGGGTGGCATAACCCATCGGAGGTTCGGCGTCTCGGACATCGGGAGTCAAGGAAGAAGTCATTTGGTTGTGCAATAGCGAAGTCACGAGGAAGCGAGATCGCGAGTCTCGACATTTCGGTACATCGGGTATCGGAAGTTGGGACCCTGAGTGGTTAGTGTTGCGAGTAGCGAAGTTGCGACATAGAGAAGTACCGATAGAGGAGGAAGAAATTCAGTGATTGACTGACATCTCGGGTCTCGGGGATCCAACGGGGTAACGCACTACTGTTGAACTTGCGAGGCAGCGAGTTCCGATCCTCCGACAAGTTGAGAGAGGGAGGATCACACCAAAGAGTTACTGTGGGTATGCAGGATTCTCGATAGGGGATCAGAAGAACCTCAAAGTTCTTCGGGCCGTAGAGAAGAGAAGGTCCTGAGGGAGCAGACGCGCCAGTGAGGGTGGGGCTGTACCAAAGTGGTATCAGAGCAGGGAGTTATTTTATTTCTGAAGCAGAGAAGAGGAAGTCACCATACCACCCAGAAGAGAAAGGCAGTCACTTGGTCAAGAGGACAGAGATGCGAGAAGAAGAGGTAGGCCGGTAGGAAATCCAGAAATGGAGAGGCAGATGAGAGATCTCTCAGCAAGGCTTGAGGAGATGGAGACAGCTCAAAGACGCAGTGTTGGTGCAGGGGATCTTAGTGATTCTGAAGTTGAAGAGGAAGCTGGACATGAAGAAGAGGTCACAGCAGAAGACGCATCAACCGAGCAGTTGATTAAAGCTATCGCCAGAATGGGTGCGAAGGCGAAAATGGACATTCCGACTTATGAAGGAAGTCTGGATGCAGAAGAGCTATTGGAATGGATCCGAGATCTTGACACATACTTTGATTATGAATATGTGGAAGAAGATAAGAAAGTCAGGCACGCTGTCATGCGCTTGAAAGGACATGCATAATTATGGTGGGACGAGCTACAAGCAGATAGATGCTGCAAAGGTAAACAAAAGATCAAAAGTTGGGACTGAATGATTGCTAAGATGAAGGCAAAGTTCATCCCAAGGGATTATCAGATCACACTGTTCAGGAGGATGCAGAACCTGAGACAAAAACTGATGACAGTGAAAGAATACAATGAGGAATTCTATCGACTGAACATCAGAGCAGTCATCGGGAGAGCGATGATGAGAAAGTCGCCAGATATCTGAATGGTATGAGATATGACATTCAGGATGAATTAAGAATGGTTATCATCAGAACGGTGGAGGATGCTTATCAGATGGCTCTGAAAGCCGAAGAAAAGCTGAGCCGTAAGCAAGGTCAGCGAGGGCAAGGCAGAAGTCAGCCGAGAGGCAAGGCGGTTGCCCAAGATAAATATCGGAAGCCCAAGGAGGAGTGGAAGAGATCTCAGGGTAAGATTGAAAGAGGTGGGACCTCACAGCGAGGAAAACAAAATGATTCACGAGGAGATTATGATGATGCAAACACACTTCCTCGTACCAGAGGTAGAGGAAGAGGCCGAGGTGGCGTTATCACATGTTTCACATGTGGGAAGAATGGGCACAGGTTGTTTGAGTGTCCATAGAAACAGAAGGATAGTGGAGAAGCTCACATCGCAGAAGCTCAGAGACGTGATGTTGAGTCTAAAGATGCAGAAAGAGGAAGATCTCTTGGAATGCATAAAGTCCTTTTGACACCCGAGAAGGAGGTGGAGGACACAGCTCAGAGGAGTCGATTGTTCAGGACAGCTTGCAAGACCAAGGGCTGGAAATGCAAGGTCATTGTGGATAGCGGAAGCACAGACAATCTCGTTTCAACCGAGATGGTGGAAAAGTTAGATATGGAGACAACCGATCACCTGAGTCCATATAAGGTTTCATGGCTACAGAAGGGACATCAGGTGAGTGTTACTAAACAATGTTTGGTTGAATTCAAAATAGGTGGGTATAATGATAAAATTCTGTGTGATGTTATTCCCATGGATGTATGTCATTTATTGCTGGGTAGACCATGGAAATATGACAGAAATGTGGTTCATGATGGGAGAATGAACACATATACCCTGGAGAAGGATGGGAGTACACACAGGTTGCTTCTGATAAAAGATAAGGAGGTGAAGCCGGAAGTAAGCAACACAATACTTCTCATGAGTGGGAAGGAGATTCTCACAGAGATGGAGAAGAAAGAAGATCCACAATTATTTGTGGTCAGAAAACCGAGGATTATTCTGACTAGCACAAGAGTGGATGACTTACCAGATGAGATTCAGGAACTGCTGGAAGATTTCGCTGACATCATCGTGGACGAATTACCTTGTTCGTTGCCGTCAATGAGAAGTGTGAGTCACCACATAGACCTCGTACCAGGAGCCAGTTTGCCGAACAAAGATGCGTACAGGTTGACGCCGCAGGAGAATGAGGAGGTCAAGACACAGGTCCAAGATTTGTTGGACAAAGGATTAGTCAGAGAAAGCTTGAGTCCGTGTGCTGTTCCAACAGTGCTTAGTCCAAAGAAGGATGGAGGTTGGAGAATGTGCACTGATTCCAGAGCGATCAACAAAATCACCATCAGGTACAGATTTCCACTACCAAGAATGGATGATCTGATGGATTGCCTGAGTGGAGCAAATTATTTTTCAAAGATAGATTTGAAAAGCGGATATCACCAGATTCGCATGAGGGAAGGTGATGAGTGGAAGACAACCTTCAAGACCAACGAAGGACTGTATGAGTGGCTAGTCATGCCGTTTGGCTTGACAAATGCACCGAGCACATTTATGAGGCTGATGAATGAAGTCCTGAGGGAATTCATCAGAAAATTTGTTGTCGTGTATCTGGATGATATACTGATTTTCAGCAAGACGAAGGCTGAACATTTGAAACATTTGGCCATTGTGATGAGGAAACTACAGCAGGAGAAGCTGTTGATCAACATGAAGAAATCTTCATTTATGAAGACATAGCTCATTTATTTGGGTTTCGTCATATCGACAAATGAGTTGAAGATGGATCTGAGTAAGGTGGACGTGATTAAAAATTGGCCATCACCCATAAATGTTTTTGAGGTGAGGAGTTTCCATGGATTGGCTAGTTTCTACCGAAAGTTCAACATGAATTTCAGTGGGATTAGCGCAGCGATGATGGACACAGTGAAGAAGCGACATAAGTCTTTTCATTGGACAATAGAAGCTGAAAAGAGCTTCAATCTGTTGAAGTGAAAGATCATAGAGAAACCAGTGTTGATGTTGCCTAATTTCAAGAAGACATTTCAGGTGAAGTGTGATGCAAGCGGATATGCCATAGGAGCGGTCTTGAGTCAGGAAGACAGACCAGTAGCATATTTCAGTGAGAAGCTGGATGAAACAAAGATGAAATACTCCACGTATGACAAATAATTTTATGCTATCATACAGGTGTTGAAGAAGTGGAGGCATTACTTGATCCCAAAGGAATTCATATTATACAACAATAATCATGCATTACAGTTTGTGAGTCAACAGGAGAAGTTGAACCAGAAGCATGCAAAATGGGTAGAGTACATGCAAAATTTCACGTTTGTGATCAAACACATTTCGGGTACTGCTAACAAAGTGGTTGATGCTTTGAGCAGAAAATGCTTGTTGCTGCAGGAGTTCAGAGTCAAAACATTGGGTTTTGAAAATCTGAGGGACATGTATGCAGGTGATGCAGATTTTGGAGAAGCATATGAAGCAGCTGAGAATCCAGTTCAAAGAGATAAAAGCCCATGGATAGACTATATGATCCAGGAGGGATTGCTATTCAGAGGTAATCAACTATGTATTCCAAATTGCTCCATGAGGGAGAACCTGTTGAAAGAAAAGCATAGTGGAGGCTTGGCAGGTCATTTTGGCCATGACAAAACATTCACGAAGTTAAGCGAATTATATTTTTGGCCAGGCATGCGAGTAGAGGTCAAGCGATTTGTTGACAGATGTCGAGTTTGTCAGCATTCAAAGGGGAGGAAACATAATGCAGGTCTTTATCAGCCATTGCCCATATCAGAGAGGCCGTGGGAGGCAATTAGCATGGATTTTGTATTGGGTTTGCCAAGAACATAGAGGGGTGTTGATTCCATCTTTGTGGTGGTGGACAGGTTTTCAAATATGGAACATTTTATCCCATGCCAAAAGACCAGCGATGCGACGCACATCGCGAACCTATTTTTCAAGGAGATCGTTAGACTTCATGGATTGCCGAAAAGCATAGTTTCAGACAGGGACACAAAATTCATAGGGCATTTTTGGAGGACCTTATGGAAGAAGCTAGGAACTAACTTAGCGTTTAGTTCTGCTTATCATCCATAGACAGACGGCCAGACAGAAGTGGTCAACAGGAGTTTGGGAGATTTATTGAGAAGCTTGGTGACAGAGCACCACAGCAGCTGGGATAGCATATTGCCACAGGCAGAATTCGCGTACAACGATTCAGTGAATCGGAGTACAGGAAAGAGTCCATTTCAGATTGTGTATGGGACACAACTGAGAGGATTTTCTGAACTCAGGGAGTCAGAACAGACTGCAACTAGCAGCGCTAGTGCAGAGGAGTTTGCTGAGGCAATGAAAGAACTTCACAGCAAGGTGAAGCAGCGACTGATTGACTCAAATCAAGAGTATAAGGGCAGATCAGACCAACGAAAGAGACAAATTCAGTTTGAAGTTGGTGATCTAGTTCTGGCACATCTAAGAAAAGAAAGGTTCCGAAGGGGAACATATAATAAGCTGAAGATGAAGAAAATCGGGCCATGCAGAGTCCTGAAGAAATTTGGCGAGAATGCATATGAGATTGAGTTGCCGGATGGCATCGGGATATCTCCGATATTTAATGTTTCGAATTTATACCCATACAAGGCTGGAGAAGCAGAGAATGGAGATGAGGAACCAGTGATCCAGTGGATGAAATAATTACCAGTAGCAGAAAAGCCGCAGATGGACTGCATACTGGATAAGCGAGTGGGTAGAAAGACCAGGCGAAAGAAGTATTTTGAATATCTAGTCAAGTGGAAGAATCACCTAGTAGAATATGCCATCTGGGAAAGCGAAGCAGTGATACAGAAGCATGGACAAACCATGCAGGAGCTCATGGACAGGAGCCCATGAAATTTTTCAAGTGAGGGAGTATGATGCAGGAGCATCGCCAGCACAATCAAGTGAGCCAACGTGGAGCGGAAGACCACTGGACAACGCCAGCACAAATTTTGAAACACCTTGATATTGTTGCGCCAAACATTAATGTGTAGAGTTAATGAAGCACACTTTGTATATTGTAATGGGCCTTGAGCGGATAACTCTTGTCCTTAGGTAGATAGACGACATTTATTTTAGTTAATGTTGTTAGATAGGAATTTAATTCTAGATTTGATAGTTTAGAGTTCGAGGGGGAAACGAGATATAGACACCCTCCTTTGTACATTGTATTATTAAGAACTGATTCATTCAGGAGCAAGAAGAGGAGAGAAGAGCAGAGAATTGTATGAAGAACACTCCATGTACAAAGATTGAATTAATAGAAAAGAGCTTTGATTCAATTCCATGGTTATGTGTTATTTCTCTATGTTGATGTTGTTATGCTTATGAATATTTGCTTCCTGTCATACATTTTCTTTTATATGCTATGTATGTGATTTCATGGTTGAATTGAAGTCTAATAGGAAGAGCGTATGAGTTTCAATTGTTTCTCTAAGTGAGCCAGAGGATTCTCGCAAGGAGTGTAGTTGAATTTGTCCGCAAGGAGTGCGTGACTGCAGGGTTCAATTAGGGAAAGATTTTGTCCTCATTCATATCGAGAGTGCAGATTTGGCACCGGAGCCGTGCAAGGCGTGCGTAGGCCAATGAAGACTTAGAGTTGTGATTCTGAGCAGGGGAATTAAGACTGCTGTCGTAGGTTAGTGCGCAGAGTCGAATAACTTCAACACTTAGCAGTTGTTGAAGGTTTGCCGCAAGGAGTGCGTGCAAGAACTTCTCCAAAAGACGTGAGAAGTTGAGAACAAGCTCAGGAGGAGTAGGACTTCTAATTTGTCGAAGGATTACACAGAGAAGTTGTGCTTGAAAAGTTCGAGTAAGTGATGAAATTTGGCGTGCAGGTGGACAAGTCTTCGTGGAATAATCTCTTGGTTCATTTCGCAGAAGTGTAAGAAGAGGAACGGATGGACGTAATCATCCGAGGAGAAGTCATGAGAACTCGAGGGTCGTTGGATCTTGCGAAAGTGCAGGGAGGCTACAATACAGGTGTGGAAAAGGTTCGAAGCTCAGGAGGGCAGGAGCGTCGATCAGGATCACGAGGAGCATTGGATCTGCTCGTGTATCGGCACATCGAGAGTTTGTGATATAAGACTCTAACTCTTCGAAGCAGAAGTCGCGATATAGTGAGACGTGAAGTCCCGACAATCGCATGGGATTGAGTGGGCCACAGGATATAGTGGAAGACAGGTGGCATAACCCATTGGAGGTTCGGTGTCTCAGACATCGGGAGTCAAGGAAGAAGTCATTTGGTTGCACAATAGCGAAGTCACAAGGAAGCGATATTGTGAGTCTCAGCATTTCGGTACATCGGGTATCGGAAGTTGCGACCCCGAGTGGTTAGTGTCGCGAGTAGCGAAGTTGCGACATAGTGAAGTCCCGATAGCGGAGGAAGAAAGTCAGCGATTGACCGACATCTCGGGTCTCGGGGATTCGACGGGGTAACGCACTACTGTTGAACTTGCGAGGCAGCGAGTTCCAATCCTCCGACAAGTTGAGAGAGGGAGGATCGCACCGAAGAGTTACTATGGGTATGCAGGATTCCCGATAGGGGATCAGAAGAACCTCGAAGTTCTTCGGGCTGTAGAGAAGACAAGGTCCTGAGGTGGAAGACACGCCAGTGAGGGTGTGGCTATACCACATGGCAGTGAATAACTCCACCACCTTCGCACGATGGAATTTATGCCTACCACTTATCACCATTCACTTCTGCTAGCTCGTGCATATCTTCTCCTGTGTGAGTATCGTGATCCAAACCCTTGGTTTACCATGTGCTCAGCTCCATGGCACCAGTCGTGCGTATTGAGCCAAATGACAACCAATCTCTCTTAATGTTCGACAATGCCCGCTAAGATTTGGAGGACAATGGGTGGCTCACCTTCGTGAAACGATTTGAGGGTTTTAATCTCTGTGTAGCACGATAGTTTTCCATGACCTTTGATGGCTGTAGAGCTAAGGTCAGCGATATACCATTGGAAATTGATGAGAAATTTATCAGTTTTTCCACGGGGTTACCTGCCACAGGACAACGTTGGTTAAAGAATTGTAAGGTCGAGGAAGTGCCATGGACACTGTTGTTCCTCTCGTGCAAAGTTACCTCTTGTGACAGAGGTGTGCCAATCTTTGCACTTAAACCACAATGGCATGATACATTAATGCTAGTCAAGAAGTTCGTGACCTGTGAAGGTCGATACGAGCTTGTGTTCCTCTACCACCTGCGTTTGCTTATGATTTTTATAGGGTATCCTTTAAACATGCCTTTCTACTTTCAACGTAGCTTATATAAGATGTCTAAAAGATTTAAAATACAGAAGGCTGACAATAGCCTGTTCCATCATGGGCTTATAAAACTTATCATCAGTTATCATTTGAGTTTGCATAGTGATAGCTGGGAAGATTTCGTAGCTCGGAATGGTTTTCAGGATTTAGACCCTGTTTCGGTTGATAAACCTGTGGTAATTGAAACCAAGGCCAAGACGCCTATACCCTTACATGTCCTACTGCCTAAACTCTCAGACGACCCTCCTATTGACTTATCAGACATTGGAACCGAGAAGGCCGAGACTATTAAGAAGCCTGCGAGAAAAAATCCCAAGGAAAACCCTACTGCTATTTCCAAAGGAAAAAGGAATGCCCGACTCATTTCAAGAATGGAAAGGAATAAACCCAAACCCTCTGCTGAGACAAACCCCATCGTCCTTAGTGAGGATTCGGATTTCAACGTGGAACGATTCTTAGCTAGCGAGTACCCTTACTCGCAGGGTTTATGTCCTGAGCCCCCTTATGATTTCGTATCTAACCTTCCCCCCTGCCTAACGAACAACCCTAGCTACCCAGGTATTAAGTTGCCTCGTGAAACCCTCGGTCATTTGGCCAAACCCTCGCCTGCTCTTTATAAACCCACACAGTCACCTTGTGACCAATGCGATTCATGGTTGGAACGATATTACACTGATGTTCCCATACTCCAATAAAAAATTCAATCACTAGAAGACCAGATTGCAGTGCTAACCAGTCAAAGAGCCAAGCTCCAAGCAGCTGATAAGAAGCAGAAGACAACGGGTTGTATCCTTTTCAAAAACGTTGAATCAGCCACAGTCGTTGTCAACTCTAAATTGGCATGATCAAGCCATCTCGTCACTGTACAGGTATGAAAATTTGATATCGTTTGTTTTGTGAATAATTTAGGTTAATATAATGATTTGTATTCTGGTTTTTGAATAGTTCAGTCACTCATCCAAATGCCTCTGTCATTCGGTGATCATCCTGTACATGGTTTCGTTTTGATAAAAATAGAAGGAATTTCGATTTGATATACGATTCGCTTATAGATTTTTACTGGATTTGAATAGTTATTCATTTGGATTTCATTTGCTAAGTCTATCTGAGTGAAGTAACGAGATGAATGGTGTGTTTTCAATACAATTCGTTTTGTATCCACTCCTCACGGGAAGTTCCATACTCAATTTAGAATACGATTATGCTCGGATTCGATCTCATATGATTCGTATGCTGTGTTTGTCAAATGATTTCGGGAGAGCAGTTGTTATGATATGCTGTGTCATAAGATTTTCCAAATCATGAGTACCCCTTTGTTTAATTTAATTTGGAAAGAAATACTCTGTTTTATAAAAAATGATCTCTTTAAACCTGTGTGAATGCGCCCGAATCGTCGGATGTTTTTGATTCGTAATAACTATGTTGAAACCTTTTCTGTTTGATTCACTTCTATTCTGACTGAATTATGAGTTGGCAAGATTGTTTTGTGAACTGGACTCGTGTTTTTATTGTTGCTCTGTTTGATTCGTAAAACAAATTGATCGACATTCGTCACTCCTATCAAATCCGATTATAATTCAAATGAACGATTCTGACCAAAGTCAAAACAATCTTGTTTTCCTAATTCGCAGTAAAAAATTACGAATTCTGTGGCTAATCAATCGATCCTGTTACGATTTTATTTCAATTCATGTTCGCGCCAGTTTGAATCATTCTATTCGTGGCTATGTCAACACAGTGATAACGATTTGATAATGATCTCGTTTGGCTTCGATCGTATCCCTTGCTCATAGGATAGCATACCGATTGTACGTGATTCGTTTTGATTGTGTCGATTCCAAATTGATATCATGCGATTTCACTATGTTTGAATTATGTTTCTGTTCATTCGATTTTGTGATGACACAAGAAACAGAGTACGACTATATTTGTGACCATTCAATTGATTTGGATCCTGTTCGATTTCGAATTGCATAACAAATTCAAATTAAATGATTCGTTTTCAAATTACTATTGAATGTCAATTAAATTGAAATCTTTTAAAATATTTTCGATTAATTTCAATGCTGATTCTGTACCTTATTTAGACTAGCTACAGAATCAGATGATTCTGTAGCTAGTCTATAGAATTAGTTTTTCTATCATTTTATTAATAAAAGATCCTTCTAATTTTTTCATTTTTGTTCTTTTCAGGTGATTTCAAATTGCATCGGATTTGATGGACAATTTAGAGGATATTTGTGTTTCTAGTTTTATTGTAGTTTCCTAGTTTAGTTGAACTTGGGAGATCTTCCCAGATTTTTGTAAACAGTTTTATAACTTCCAAAGGGAGGTTTTACCCTGTGGAAAAACTTATAAATACTTATTATTTTTGTAATAAGGATCATCCTCATTCGTGGGAGAACAAGGATATGGATTTCTAATACAACAGAGACAGAAGTTGATGTTCTGCTACAACTTTCACTTTTCACAATATCAATCTTTTGTTTCATGTTTATGTTTATCAATTTGCATCTGATTAGTGACTACTTTAGCTATCTTATTCTTTTGCAAAATGATATGAGTTAATTAATATAATCCATGTCTGATTTCTTTCAACATTTAAAAAACACAGCAATTAATTGTTTAGTAAATGAATGGCAGATTTATCTTCTTCATCAATTGAACTCTTATGTATAGATCTTTGCATATAGGTTTACCTAATTGTTAAGATTTATAAATTATATGATTGTTGTGATTCTTATGTTTTGTTTGTCCTGTAAACAAACTTAAAGAGCATTGCAGCTTATCATTTACGAGAAGCTTCTGGATTATTCGGTGCGGGTTTCCTCCCTCCGATCAGCTTAGAAGATCATCATACACAGGACAAACCTGGAGCGTTTCCAGGTCAGCTTGTTATTTATTTGTTTAGTATGTTTATTAGTAGTATAGTTAGATATATGTTTAGATAGATTTATAGTTGTTTAGTTTAGTTACAGTTTTATTTCTTGCTCATAAAATCATAAAATCAACAAAAAATATCTTTCTCT
>ML778810.1:1712949-1728518 GCA_009831015.1 Picea engelmannii
TCCTTCCTCTTCTGAAGTAGATTCTTCTGACGAAGGAAATTCACCTTCTCAGCCTTCCACACCCACTACCCCAATGGAAAATCAGAACAATCCTGCTAGACCTTGGCTTGACTAGGATGCTGTAGCTGTACCTGGAGCCCAACACCCTTTACCTAAACACCTGGAGAAATGGCTTCCCAAGTTCGATCCTGACTCAAAACAGATCGCTGAAGATCACATTAAAATGTTTATGTTAGCCATAAGACTCCGTAATGTCGAACATGAAGACGTTGTCTGTAGGTTGTTCCCTTATACTTTTGAGGGTAATGCATCCATATGGTACTTTGCCCAACAACCCCAAACCATCGTGTCTTGGGAAAAGTTCGAGTCATGCTTTTTGGAAAAGTTCGGAGACGGTAAACCTCCGGAAGTCCTAGTCATGGATCTTTCTAGCTTAAGAATGAACCCAAAAGAAAAAGTTAAAGACTTTAATCAAAGAATCTTAACACTTAAAAACCGAATCCCTGCAGATTCTATGTCTGTTGAGAGTCTTATAATAGCTTACTACACTAAATCTTTGCATCAAAGTATAGCTATTTGGGTTAAACGGTCTAAGAAAGACACGTTGTTAGAGGCCTTCAAAGAGGCCAACCAGATTGAAAAGGATATACTTATCCTTAAGGACTCTTCCAGCAATGAAACAGAGACTAGTTCTGCTCCCAAAAAGAAGATCGAAATCCTCTCCAGACCCACTCAAAGTAAAACACAACCTGAAAATTCTGATTTGGAGAACTTAACTAAATTTGTTCAAAAACTGTCAAATCAAGTTATCGACTTAAAAAGGTCAACCGAAGAAGCTTCCTCGAGTAAAGGACCCTACAAACCTCCTTTCCGGAAACCTTTTTCTACCAACCGACCCAGTCTAACCACCGAGGGACTTAACCTAGAAAGTTTGCAATGTGCTCTTCAAACAATTTTAGAAGCCCAAGATAACTTGATGCCTCCTGAGATTCCCGAGGAGGTAGTTGAACAAGAGACATTTCAAGAAGAAGAGTCTTCTCCTAACATCTTTGGACACTTCTCGGATAGCATCTTTCAAGCTAACTTTGAGACTGTTCACCCTTATAATACTAGGAGTAAGACAACAAACAAACCTTCTACCGAAAACACTACAACTTCGCCTCCAAAGCAATCTAAATCAGCTGAGACTAAACAGAGTAATGTGAACCCCAACTTAGATTATGATGTTGTTGAAGATNTTAAAAAGTTAAGGGATAACATTTCTATTTATGAGTTATTGAAGTTTCCATTTCTGCTTCAAAAAATGTTGCAAAATATTTCAGAGAACAGAAAAAATGGTAATTCTATTGGTAACAAGGTTGTGCAAAGCAAAGTTCCGCAGAAGACTTCCACTAAAAATAATCCTGAACCTGAAGATAAAGGAAGACTTCCTGTAAGTAATGTAAATAATGTAAATAATGTAGATAAAGTAGCTTTAGAAACTACGAGTAAAAAACCCCAAGCTACTACCCTTAATACTCACAAAAATGTACCCCCTTTCCTGTTAACTTTCGAGATTTTTAATAGAAACGTGCATAATTGTATGGTAGACTCAGGAGCGTCATCCAATGTGATGCCTTGGTCCGTTTGCCAGAAAATTAACGCTGAAGTTGAACTCTCGACTTTAAAAATCATACAACTTGATCGGACAAATGTTAAAGTTATAGGCGAACTAAAGAATGTGCTTATTAGATTATCGTCTAACCCCAAGGTTCATCAAGTTATTGATATAATTGTTGTGGATATTCTAGAAGTGTATGGTCTGTTTTTGAGCAGGGACTGGTCGGAGCAGCTACACGGTAACTTCGCGATAGATTGGTCCCACCTATGGATTCCAGAGAACAACAAACCTGACAAGATCAAAGGAAATCGTGAGCGCTACCTTAAGTTCATGGTCACAGATTTAAACGATCCCAACGAACCATATACACCTCCTGCGGATACACCTGAAGTACAAGGGATGGACACCTTCTTCGGCAACTTCATGGCTGAGGTTTCACCTGACACCAATCCAGAACAACAGTCCGAGATTGCAGTATACGCACAACCAACATCTTCCATGCAACGATCTCATGTATCCGATGAAAATCAAATTTGGTCTTTGTATTTCGATGGGTCAAAGTCCAAAGAAGGAGCTGGAGCAGGCTGCGTCATTATCGATCCGGTAGGTAACAAAACATTGATAGCTTGTAGGTTGGAATTTGAATGTACCAACAATACTGTAGAATATGAGGCTTTACTACAAGGTCTCAGAAAAGATTTGGATATGAACATTCAAAATCTAACCGTCTTTGGCGACTCTGAAATAGTGGTTAGACAGGTAAGAGATTCTATGCACTGTCTTTCTCCGCATCCCAAAATTTACCAGTCTGAGGTATGGAGTTTAATGAATAAATTTTATGCTTTCAATATATATTCTATCCCTAGACTGAATAACTTTGAAGCATATTTATTGGCTAATGTAGCTTCTAAACTTCTTCCTGTAGAAGGATTATCCCCAGATGCATTCTCCGTTGAGCTGCTGTTTCGGCCATCCGTTCCGGACAACATCACGAAATGGAGAGTATTTTATGATGATCAGTAGATTATCAACTTTCTGCACATGGAAGAAACCTTTCAAGGTGCGGTGATAGATGAATGCACGGACGCTGACAATTTGCACGACTTTACGGTAATACCCGATCCGAAAACTCCTGAAGCTTTATCGGATATGGTAAACTCGATACCCAAGTCTGTAGTTAGATTAGAGAAGTTTTGTGATTTTGAAGATAAATTTAAAAAGATAGTCAACTGTAAAACCAATAGTTCCTCATTATCTTACGAAAAAGTGAACTTAGGAACTGATGAAAATCCTCAATGCATTAATCTAGGCTTGGGATGTTCTCGACAAGAAAAAACTGCATTGATTAAATTGTTCAAAGAATTTAAAGATGTCTTTTCTTGGACATACGATGACCTCAAAACTTTCGACCCTAATATCATATAGCATGTCATCCCGATGAAACCCCGAACCTCACCCTTTCAACAAAAACTGAGGAAGATGCACCCCAAACTCGAACCGACCGTCCAAAAAGAATTGACTAAGCTCCTAAATGCTAAGATAATTTTTCCTGTTAGACACACTCAATGGGTTTCTAACCTTGTCCCAGTCCGAAAGAAAAATGGGGAAATCCGACTTTGCGTCGATTTTCGAAACCTCAATAGAGCATCTGATAAAGACAACTATCCTGTCCCCCCCATGGAACAGATCCTTCAACATGTATCTGGTTCTGAGAGGCTATCCCTACTAGATGGTTTCTCAGGATACAACCAAGTCCTGATGTCTCCACCAGACCAACTAAAAACTACCTTCTGTACCCCGTGGGGCACTTATGCTTATCGCAAAATGCCTTTTGGATTGATTAACGCTGGTGCCACCTTTCAGAGAGCAATGGACATTTCTTTTCGAGGCTTAATAAATCAGTTCGTTGTAGTTTACTTAGATGATGTGACTGTATTTTCTAAAAACAAAAATGATCATCTAGCTCACTTACGAGCCGTCCTACTGCGATGTCGTAAATACGGCATCTCCCTGAATCCCAAAAAGTCCATCTTTGCAGTAGAGCATAGTAAACTCCTAGGATTCATTGTGTCTAGTGAAGGGGTGATTATTGACCCCGAAAGGACTCAAGTCATCACAAAACTTCCCCCTCCTACATCCAAAAAATCCATGCAGTCTTTCTTAGGCCAAATTAACTTCGTGAGAAGATTTGTCCCCAACTTCTCTGAAATTGTCCAACCTTTGCAGAACCTAATTAAGAAAGACACCCAATATCACTGGGGATCCATGGAAAACCAATCTTTTAATGCAATTAATAAGGCCATAATAGATGCTCCATCTCTCATGAGCCCATATTTTCCCCAAGACTTTACACTCTACACTTTTGCTTCTGACTGTTCCTATGTCGCCATCCTAACTCAGAAGAATGCCAAGAACCACGAAGTACCCATCGCCTTTATGAGCTCCTCTTTCAAAGGCGCCGAACTTAATTACCCAACGGTAGATCGGAAAGCCTACGCTGTTTTCAAAGCAGTTAAGCACTTCCGGTCCTATCTTTTGAATTCAAGGACGAAAGTCATTCTCCCCTACCCAGCCGTTAGGAACCTGTTAGTGCAGAAGGAACTAGGAGAAAAGAGAGCCAACTGGGTCACCTCCTTGCAGGAGTATGACTTAGAAATCAACCCAACTCAGATAGTGAGAGGCCAAGGGTTATGTAAGTTAGTTGCTAATTCAACAGCAGGACAACAAGAAGAACGTGATACGCCAAACCTAGGACAAAGCGATCAAAGTCTAATCTGTTGCACACAAAACCTTGTTAGTCATTGGTACGATAATATAAGATTCTGTCTTGAACACGAATCAGCCCCCCGAAACCTTGACCCCGACAAAAGAAGAGTGTTGAGACTGAAGTCTGCCTCTCATCTGGTTAATGGTGTACTGTTTCGTCATAATTTTGACGTCGTACTGATGCGCTGTCTTGAAAAAGACGAAGCAGAAAAATTCTTGCTAGAGCTGCATGCAGGAGAAACTGGTGGTCACTTCGGTGGTGACACCACTGCTCATAAATTTTTGAGAGCCGATTATTACTGGCCCACGCTTTTTAGAGATGCCCATGCCTTTTGTCGTAAATGTATCATCTGTTAGAAAGCATCAGGGAGGTTACAAAAACCAACCTTTCCTTTGCAGCCCATTTCAGTAGATTCTCCTTTCCAACAATGGGGCCTTGATATCATAGGTCCAATTAACCCTCCGTCCTCGCAACAGCACAAGTTTATTGTGACAACCATAGATTACTTTACTCAATGGTCTGAAGATGTTGCGTTAAGAAATGTTAACACCAGCCAGGTAATCGCCTTTCTAAACTCGAATATTATCACTCGTTTCGGTATCCCTGACTGTTTAGTCTTTGACAACGCTTCATACTTTTCTTCTCTTGAGATGACCGAGTTTGCTTTGGAGAAAGGAATTAAGCTAAAGTATTATGCTAGTTACTACCCCCAGGGCAACGGATTAGCAGAATCAACAAACAAGAACTTGATTAAAATTATCAAGAGAACTGTGGTTGAAAATCACAAAAAATGGCACAATGCACTGCTAAACGTGCTGTGGGATGATAGGGTTACGCCAAAAGCTGTTGTAGGTAACTCCCCCTTTTTTCTCGTTTATGGCAGAGAAGCAATTCTGCCACCCCACATTCTTCTTCCTTCACTCCAGTTGTCACAGAAAGTCCAAGAAGAAGATTGTCCCCCTCTAGAAAACGGAATTAACACTTTGATGAAGCTAGAAGAGGTAAGAGCCCAAGCTAAGCGTAAGTTAGATCAACATCAACAATTGGTTAAAAGCTAGTTCGATTCTAATTCTTCTTCTGATAGGAATTTTGAAATAGGCAATCTCGTCTTGAAGTGGGACAAACCGCATGAGGGAAAGGGAGAGCACACTAAATTTCAAAACTTATGGCTTGGACCTTTTTTAATTGCTGAAAAGTTGGGTCCTAGTTCTTTTCAATTGCAGAATCTTGAAGGGCAGCTTGACACCTACCCGGTGAATGGGCAAGCCCTGAAAAGATACTTTTCTTGATAACTACCCTTGTATATTATGTAAATATTTTATTTTTTGCGTTTTTGTTTGATTTCTGTTTTTGATTTTGATTTGAATTTATCAGTTTGTGCTTTCTTGGAAAATACACATACCTATACACTAAGCTATTCAGACAAAGACGATAGAAAATTCCTTCGCTGAAATAACTTCTGAAAAATTTGTACAAACATCAATGGTATATTTCTGAAATTTGTATCTGTGTTGGAAAAATCTGTTGTTTAAAAGAAGTTGACTGATTTTGATCTCTGAGCAAAGTTCATCATGATCATCTATTATCTTTTTACGCTGTCCCTTTTCTGTAAAGGAATGACTCAGAAGATGTCTCCCTGTTTCAGGAAGTTGTTTTTGTAGATAAAACATCTCTGGATCTAAATAAGGGACAATTCTAAAAAATTCTGATGAGGTCTAAAAAAATATGTTAAAATATCATGATTTTCAGCGTCACCCCGCTCAACTATATATCTATGAAAAACAAAAACAAAATAAATTATTAATAAGAGCTGTGGGAAGTGCTTGTAAACCCGCCAGGATGCTGAACAGGTCTGCTGGCAGCGGGTAAATGCATGCATGACGCCAAGACAACTTTGCCGGGGTACTGAACAGGCCCGCTGGCAGCGAAGCAATGTCGGGTACATGAAAATTCGTAAAAAAAAAAAAGAAACCTCTTTAACGTCCTTTGTTCTGATCCAGAACTTCTTAACATGATACAGATGTTAGAGTGGGTTAAATGGCAACCCTCTTGAGGCTATGGATGCCTGCTGGAAGCAGTGGCTATGCCAACAGTATTGAAGATTTTATCTTTAATATCGTGACTTGCTGATCTTAAGATTGTTATCAGCTTTCATCTTTTGAAACACTGCTGAAATGATTGGTTAATGATGATGTTTGTACGATTTTCTGGTTGTTATTTTTGAGTTGGAATTATCTTTGCTGTCCTGACCTGAATTTGTTCCTTATGAAGAGATAACTGATTCTACCAGTGTGTCGCCATTGTTGGCAGCCAAATCACATTTTTACATTTGTCTTATAAGCTGCCTACACCAATGTTTGCAAACATCGATTTTTCGTCGCAATTCTCAGATGAACGACACTTTTATTCTTTGCTTCTTTTGCGCGATTATTTTTGTTTTGTTTTCACGACTATAAGCGTGAAAACATTGGTCTTTCGAAGCCGCGTTAGAATCATTGTTTGAACTGTCATCATCCTTCTTATTGATATGCCCTTTGCGCCTACATTTCGCTTATCATTCTGTAGCTGGAAAAAATTTCTAACTGTACTCATTGGACATTCTTGTATTGATTGGGTAATTTGGTTTTATAAGTTTGTAAGGCGTTGATTCTTGGATTTTCATGTTTTTATTTGGCCTACTTAACCATTGGTTTCACAACAATGCACTGATGTTATGGTTAAATCTCTCACATATATCTTTGATATGATACCTATGTTCGTGTTTATAAAACTATTGGCACGTTGGTCAAACCTGTTGATATAAACGATTATATGATTATCTATTGGCACATTGTATAAACGATGGATATGAGCTATTACAACGCAATGGCGCATGGTTAAACATATGCTTTTAGTTTTGAATCGTATGATTAATGGTTTCAAACTTTGGTATAACGTTGATTAAACGCGTTGTTTATACACTTACCATTGTTTCATTGGGCAGCTAAGTAACATGAGTATTGAAACCGACGGTTGTACTTCGACCATAATTGTTATGCATGGCAGTGAATAACTCCACCACCTTCGCACGATGGCATTTATGCCTACCACTTATCACCGTTCACTTCTGCTAGCTCACGCATCTCTGCTCCTGTGTGAGTATCGTGATCCAAACCCTCGGTCTACCATGTGCTCGGATCCATGGAACCAGTCGTGCGTATTGAGCCAAACGACAACCAAGCTCTGTTAATGTTCGACAATGCCTGCCAAGATTTGGACGAAAATGGGTGGCTCACCTTCATGAAATGATTTGAGGGTTTTAATCTCTGTGTAGCACGACAGTTTGCCATGACCTTTGATGGCTGTAGAGCCAAGGTCGGCGATATACAATTGGAAATTGATGAGAAATTTATCAGTTTTTCCAAGGGGTTACCTACCACAGGACAACGTTGGTTCGAGAATTGTAAGGTCGAGGAAGTGCCATGGACACTGTTGTTCCTCTCATGCAAAGTCACCTCTTGTGATAGAGGTGTGCCCATATATGCACTTAAACCACGATGGCACGATACATTAATGCTAGTCAAGCAGTTCGTGACCTGTGAAGGTCGATACGGGCTTGTGTTCCTCTACCACCTGCATTTGCTGATGATTTTTATAGGGTATCCTTTAAACATGCCTTTCTACTTTCAATGCAGCTTATATAAGATGTCTAAAAGATTTAAAAGACAGAAGGCTGACAATAGCCTTTTCCATCATGGGCTTATAAAACTTATCATCAGTTATCATTTGAGTTTGCATAGTGATAGCTGGGAATCTTTCGTAGCTCGGAATGGTTTTCAGGATTTAGACCCTATTTCGGTTGATAAACCTGTGGTAATTGAAACCAAGGCCGAGCCGCCTGTACCCTTACATGCCCTACTGCCTAAACTCTCGGACGACCCTCCTATTGACTTTTCAGACATTGGAACCGAGAAGGCCGAGACTATTAAGAAGCCTGCGAGCAAAAAGCCCAAGGCAAACCCTACTGCTATTGCCAAAGGAAAAAGGAATGCCCGGCTCATTTCAAGAATGGCAAGGAATAAACCCAAACCCTCTGCTGAGACAAACCCTATCGTCCTTAGTGAGGATTCGGATTCCGACGTGGAACCATTCTTAGCTAGCGAGTACCCTTACTCGTAGGGTTTATGTCCCGAGCCCCCTTATGATTTCGTATCTAACCTTCCCCCCTGCCTAACGAACGACCCTAGCTACCCAGGTATTAAGTTGCCTCGTGAAACCCTCGGTCATTTGGCCAAACCCTCGCCTGCTCTTTCTAAACCCACACAGTCACCCTGTGACCAATGCGATTCATGGTTGGAACGATATTACACTGATGTTCCCATACTCCAATAAAAAATTCAATCACTGGAAGACTAGATTGCAACGCTAACCAGTCAAAGAGCCAAGCTCCAAGCAGCTGATAAGAAGTAGAAGACAACGAGCTCTATCCTTTTCAAAAACGTTGAATCAGCCACAGCCGTGGTCAACTCTAAATTGGCATGATCAAGCCGTCTCGTTACTGTACAGGTATGCAAATTTGATATCGTTTGTTTTGTGAATAATTTAGGTTAATATAATGATTTGTATTCTGGTTTTTAAATATTTCAGTCACTCATCCAAATGCCTCTGTCATTCGGTGATCATCCTGTACATGGTTTCGTTTTGATAAAAATAGAAGGAATTTCGATTTGATATACGATTCGCTCATAGATTTTTACTGGATTTGAATAGTTATTCGTTTGGATTTCATTTGCTAAGTCTGTCTGAGTGAAGTAACAAGATGAATGGTGTGTTTTCAATACAATTCATTTTGTATCCACTCCTCACGGGAAGTTTCATACTCAATTTAGAATACGATTGTGCTCGGATTCGATCTCGTATGATTCGTATGCTGTGTTTGTCAAATGATTTCGGGAGAGCAGTTGTTATGATATGTTGTGTCATAAGATTTTCCAAATCATGAGTACCCCTCTGTTTAATTTAATTTGGAAATAAATACTCTGTTTTATAAAAAATGATCTCATTAAACTTGTGTGAATGCGCCCGAATCGTCGGATGTTTTTGATTTGTAATCACTATGTTGAAACCTTTTCTGTTCGATTCACTTCTATTCTGACTGAATTATGAGTTGGCAAGATTGTTTTGTGAACTGGACTCGTGTTTTTATTGTTGCTCTATTTGATTCGTAAAACAAATTGATCGACATTCGTCACTCCTGCCAAATCCGATTATAATTCAAATGAACGATTCTGACCAAAGTCAAAACAATCTTGTTTGCCCAATTCGCAGTAACAAATTATGAATTCTGTGGCTAATCAATCGATCTTGTTAGGATTTTATTTCAATTCATGTTCGCGCCAGTTTGAATCATTCTATTCGTGGCTATGTCAAAACAGTGATAACGATTTGATAATGATATCGTTTGGCTTCGATCGTATCCCTTGCTGATAGGATAGCATACCGATTGTACACGATTTGTTTTGATTGTGTCGATTCCAAATTGATATCATACGATTTCACTATGTTTGAATTATGTTTCTGTTCATTCGATTTTGTGATGACACAAGAAACAAAGTACAACTGTCTTTGTGACCATTCAATTGATTTAGATCCTGTTCGATTTCGAATTGCATAACAAATTCAAATTAAATGATTCGTTTTCAAATTACTATTGAATTTCAATTAAATTGAAATCTTTTAAAATATTTTTGATTAATTTCAATGCTAATTCTGGACCTTATTTAGACTAGCTACAGAATCAGATGATTCTGTAGCTAGTCTATAGAATTAGTTTTTCTATCATTTTATTAATAAAAGATCCTTCTAATTTGTTCATTTTTGTTTTTTTCAGGTGATTTCGAATTGCATGGGATTTGATGGACAATTTAGAGGATATTTGTGTTTCTAGTTTTATTGTAGTTTCCTAGTTTAGTTGAACTTGGGAGATCTTCCCAGACTTTTGTAAACAGTTTTATAACTTCCACAGGGAGGTTTTACCATGTGGAAAAACTTATAAATACTTATTATTTTTGTAATAAGGATCATCCTCATTCATGGGAGAACAAGGATATGGATTTCTAATACAACAGAGACATAAGTTGATGTTCTGCTACAACTTTCGCTTTTCACAATATCAATCTTTTGTTTCATGTTTATGTTTATCAATTTACATTTGATTAGTGACTACTTTAGCTATCTTAGTCTTTTGCAAAATGATATGAGTTAATTAATATGATCCATGTCTGATTTCTTTCAACATTTAAAAAACACAAAAATTAATTGTTTAGTAAATGAATGGCAGATTTCTCTTCTTCATCAATTGAACTCTTATGTATAGATCTTTGCATACAGGTTTACCTAATTGTTAAGATTTATAAATTATATGATTGTTGTGATTTTTATGTTTTGTTTGTCCTGTAAACAAACTTAAAGAGCATTGCAGCTTATCGTTTATGAGAAGCTTCTGGATTATTCAATGCGGGTTTCCTCCCTCCGATCAGCTTAGAAGATCATCATACACAGGACAAACCTAGAGCGTTTCTAGGTCAGCTTGTTATTTATTTGTTTAGTATGTTTATTAGTAGTATAGTTAGATATATGTTTAGATAGATTTATAGTTGTTTAGTTTAGTTACAGTTTTATTTCTTTCTCATAAAATCATAAAATCAACAAAAAATATCTTTCTCTGTCTTAGGGAAGAATGCAAATGAGTTTTTCAGGTTTTATTTAAATCTGTATTTTGTGGATATTGTACATTTTGTGAATAAGTTATATTTCAGTTAGTAATTAGAGTTAGTATAATATTAGTCAGTAGTTTGTATATATATAAATAGTAGATTAGTTAGTTTGTTTAATAGTTAGTTTTAATTAGATTAGTTAGATTAGTTCCTTTTATTTATTGTTAGTTAGTTTAGTTAGTTTTAATTGTTTTAGTTAGATTAGTTCTAGTTTAGATTAGTTTTCTCTTTGGTTTTCTTAGGACCTTAGACCGGCTAATGGATCTGCTAAACCCGTCAGGGTGGTTCATTCCAAACGGCTTGGGTTATTAGACAACCCCGAACCGGTTCCACTCTCCCAGTTGACGGACGGTCAATTTCGCCCGTCAACAAGTATGTACACTCTTCCACGCGGGGGAGTGCAGAGGGGGGGTACCCCCTCTGCAGGGTCTGGGGGCAAGCGGGCCCCCAGCGGGGGTTCGGGGGCGAAGCCCCCGAAGCAAAAAATTGCCTTGTAAAAGTATATTGTAATTTCATTGTAAATCTGGACCGTTCATTATAAGGTCGCAGATCTAACGGTAGAGATTATGTTAGGGTTTTTTTCCCTAGAAGGCAACCCTCTTTTATGAGGGAAATGTATCGCGGCTATGGATTGTGGCAAGTATTGTATTCTGAGAGAGGAGACTGTGAGAGAAAGAAGAGGAAGTTACAACGGATTTTGCTGTAGGTTGTATCCCTTCATTTGCTGGATAATAATAAAGAAAGGACCTGGAAATTTCTCTGGTGGACGTAGCCCACACTGGGTGAAACAAGTAAATCTATGTTTCTCTTGTATTGTGTGTCTTCTGTGTTTTGTTTCTGCATTTGTTTTATTTTATTGCTCCATGGTCCTATTTTTCTAACAGGGAGAGCTCGCATGCAGGAGTCTCGAAACCCCGAAACATGAAAGGTGTGTTGTTTACGCCTTGGGTCACAAACCAAGCTCACTAGATAAGAAGGGGCTAATTGGAAAGGAATCAATGCCGAGGTGTGGGTTGGTTTCGAACAGAGAAGAGCGTCGAAAAGGGGGTGCGCGTGTAGATTTTCTCAAGACCTGTGCTAGGAGGAAAAAGGGGCCTGTGGATTCATTCAAAGGGTTCCAGCAGGAGCCCGAAGAGCCATTTCGGCTCAGAAGAAGATCGATCCAGATACCAGGAGGTTGCAGGACCCTGCTGAGGTAGGGGGATCTGCATCAATAGTCATGATGTTGATCCTCAACTCGAGAAGTCACGTCAACCTCTTTATGAAGGCTCAACAACAAATATTTTATCTTCTATATTGTTGTTGGTGAACCTGAAGGTTTTGAATGGTTTATCAAACACATGCCTCACACATATACTAAGGTATTTAATTTGTTAATTATTTATGCCTGCATGTTCACAAATACTTAAAAGGTTCAATTTTTTCCTATATTGCTATTGTTTTCTAATTTGTAAATTAGTATATTGGATGTGATATTGATGATCACTATTGTTTACATTGACTTATTGTTTAGAATTTTGTAGATTTTTAGGTGAAGTTCTATTACTGACGTAAAATATTTTGCCACACACATATCGAGAAATATCCGTGATTATGAAAGAAATTGGAATGGACTATCAGACTATTAATGCATGTCCTAATGATCATATCATATATTATGGACAATATGCATTAGAAAATGAATGCCCACAATGTCAAATAAGTATATATTGAACCGATAAAGTGTCAAAGAAGGTGCCTCACAAATTTCTTCGTTATATTATGATAATTCCACGTTTCCAGTGGTTATTCAGGTGCCAAAGTATAGCATAGTTTATGGATTTTCATGCAAAGAACATAAGTCGAGACGATGTTATTTGAATGCCTACAAATGGTTCTGCATTGAAGTACATCGAAGAAAAGAGGCCAATTTTTAAAGAAGAACCTTGTAATGTTAGACTTTCGTTGGCAGTTGATGGTGTCAATCCATTTGGAGAGCTTCGTTCTACGTACTCAGTGTGGCTTGTTTTTGTTATAAACAATAACCTTCCTCTTTGGATGTCAATCAAGAGAGAGAACACAATGTTGGCAATGATTGTTCTAGGTATTTAAATATCTTTTATTTTCTTTAAAGTATGAAAAAACATTTCATTTCTTTGTTTCGTGCATAGTAATTATTTATTTTATATATAACGACATATAGATAAGTATAATTAATCATGCAGTATGTTGAACCAATTAGGTAGGTACCAGGTTAAAGATATGAACGTATATATTGAGCCTCTTATCGATGATTTGTTGAAGTTATGGGTTGGCATCACTATGTATGACATATCTAGACCAATAGGGAAAAAATGATTTCAATTCCATGGAATACTATCATGGACAATTCATGATGCTCCCGAGTTAACACATTTTTGTGGTATATTGTTACTTTATTTTGTGATTTAATATTATATATATTTATTTAAAATATCATGCATTATTTTAAATTGTAACTCTAATTTGACGCTACATTAATTCATATATCGTGTAGGTATTCAAACAAAGGGTAAATTTGCATGCCCAAATTGTGGTCCGAGGATAAAATCTCGTCGTTCAAGAAGTTTAGGAAAGGAACTGTTTGATGAGTATGGGCACTTTCTGCCTAAGAACCATAGTTATCGAACTACAGACAAAGAAAAATTCAATGATAAAGAAGAAAATGGAAAAAAAACATGAAGAATGACACCTCGCCTATGGAAGATGGAATATATTAGAAATCGTCAAGGTACGCAAATTATTTATGTATGACATATTATATAAATCTTTTGTTAATTTCATTTTGTCCCATTAATTAGTGATAATTTCATTTTGTTGATGTTTCATGAATGTCGTCAAGGCACGAATGGGCTTCCACAAGGAATGAAAAGTTACCCGATGCAATTCAGTAGATTTCCATACTACGAGCACCTACAAATAGTTCATTTGTTTGATACAATTCATATCAAGAAGAACACAACAAAATTGTTATGGCGAATATTAGATTGAAGGACTGACAAAGAGAGAATTGGAAAGATTTGTTATGACATCCAGGAAGCTAATCATGCATTGCAAAGTGTTATTATTAATTCTAATGCCGATGGTCATGAACATAATACTAGTCTTCCTTAGTTATTGACAGAGAAACAAAGCAATATTGTAAAATAGGTCATTCGAAAAATTAGGTTTCCGACGGGATTTTCGTTGAACATACAAAATATCTTAACGAAAAAAGGTGATTTTGGTGGGGTTAAAACACATGAATGACATACATTCATTAAGGTAATTAGTAGGTTATAATATATTTCCTTATTGGTACACATTTTTTGGAAACAAATAATAATTATTTGTTGTATTTTACAGTATGTTCTACCTTTATCTCTCCTAGACGACTTTGACAACAACATAAAAAAAATTATTTATGTACTTGGAAAATACATGAGGTAGGTATTGTTTTATAAGGAAAATTTACTTCTTATGTGATCTGTAGCAGAACTTATTAACATATTATGTTTTATCTGCAAATTTATGTATGCCTTGATATTATTTTATTGCTTCGACATTTGTAGGTGGCTATCATCAAAAGAAATCCACAAAGAAGATACAAGGTATTGGAAGAGAGAAATTCCCCGACTAATGTGTCAAATGAAACAGTATCTACCTCCAGCATTTTTCAATGCACAAGAACACTACCTCATACACCAAGTTGAGGAGATTGAATTATGTGGACCAGTACACACAAGGTCGATGTGGATGGTGGAGAGGCAGTTGAAGTCGCTGAAGGCTTTTGTTAGACAAAGAGCACATCCAGAGGGTTCTATGGTTGAGGGATATATGGTATATCAATGCATGATGTATATTAGTCAATATCTACCCAAATTAGCAGAAAATATGAATGTGCCTCACATTTGGCATCTCAACTCCATCAACAAATTTCAAGGGGAGGTCCTATTGGGAAAGGTAACATGAGGACTACGAAAAGAAATTATTAGATGTTGACGTAGATTTGATATATTACACATTTATTAAATTATTCCTTTATTAACAATAGCTAATTAATGATATTAAATTGTTATTCTATCATATAGTTTCTTGAGAGTGGGATGCTTTACATTTATACATTGCAAACAACCTTGATTGGATGTAGCATTGGATAGAATATACTGAAGAATACCTCGGTAGGTTATCATGGGAAGGGGTGAGTAATATGATTAAAACGACGCATCATCATCGAGATCAATTTCCTGATCTTACATCAAGGGAAGTTGATTTATCCTTTGGTTTAAAAGATAAATAGGCAAGTAAAATTTTTTACCCACATTTTCCTAGTTTTTTCCCAATTTTTCAATGTATTTGGTTTGTTTAATTTTTGAAATATATATTTACTAAGTCCTATATGAGGTTTATTAATTGGCAATGTATTTTTTACTTGTTTTCCATGTTGCAG
>ML778810.1:1732263-1742687 GCA_009831015.1 Picea engelmannii
TGTTCTTGTCCTCATCACTGTCACAACTCTTTCGTTTCACACATTCACATTCATCTTGAACACAAGCCTTGCATGCTGGAGGGATTGAACTTTCAACAAAAGTTCTTGAACTTTCACCTTTAAAGCCTTCTTGAGGAGGTGAACTTAGAAAAAAAATTGTGCTTGGAACTTTTTCCCTTGTCTCCTCAACTTTGGAATATGCTCCATCTCTTCGTTCATATCCAAGACCACAATACTTAGGTCTTTCTTCAACAACAATAGGCTCAACAATGCCTTGTGCATGCTTGCCCAAACCTCTACCTTCATAGCCCATTTTTAACAATAACTTGGACCCTATTCCTCTTGTGTGATTTTCAAAAACACCAAAACATTCATCTTGAGAGGAATTAGAAGATAAAATAACATTGCATACCTTATGTTCATGCATGTACTTGGTAAGGGTTTCCTTTGCCTCATGGAGTTGAATCTCCATCTCATGCAACCTTTGAAGAAGCTGGTCTTTCTCCTTCTTCATGGACATCAACTGCTCTTCAAGGGAAATGTTCACATTTTTGTCTTCACACATCTCTTTCATTAAATCTCTCATGGTTAGAATCTCTTCTTTGTCAAAGAACTTAGATAATGAAGATGTATAAGAACTATCAATGCTTGAAGCTTCCTCCATCCTTGGAAGATATCCAACTTCAACACAAAACTTGCACAAAAACCAATAGCTAAATCTCCAGATATCAATGGCAAACACATGAGCAAAACAAACTATGCTCTGATACCACCTGATCTGAAAATAGAAGGCTGACTTTTTATGCTATGCAAGCACCCTCTACTTCATTAAAATAAACTTTCAGGACCTTGCTTCATGTGTATAAATATGCAAGATAAAATTATGTGTTAAGTTCATGTATCTTCTTGTAAATGCTTATGTGTGAGGAATTGTTCTTTTAGATGGTTAAATATGTACTTAAAACAAATACAAATCAACACAACTTGCAACAAATAAACCATCAAACTCACAACAAGAACAAGCTGATAAAGGAGTTCACCCCCCTCCGGGCTACATCTCCTTGAGCCTCCATCAATGGACTTGGATCTTTGGGATTAATTTGTCAAAATTTATTTTACAAGCTGCTTCTCAAATCCAATGGAAAAACAAACTGTACCATTGGGATCATAACACATAAAAACCCCAAAAATGACTAATAGAACTCTGAAAACGGATCATGGCTCATCCGGGCATGACCTCTTCTACATGTGGCCATAAGCTTCCCTGAACTTATCTTTGGCAAAACCACCTGTAAAAGTCCTCAAAAGCCTTTGAAACCTGTCCCAATGTGTTCAAAGTATATCAATTATCCAAAAATGATTATTCAATCACATAAAACAAACATAGGCTCACCAAACCATGTCCTCCATCAATGAGGGCTTCAAGCTCCCTAGAGCTTGCTGAAACTTCAATGGTGAAACACCTGCATAACAAGTCTTCAAATGTCCTTGATAATAGTGCCAATGGATTCAGGACGTCCAAAAACCCCTAGCTGGGCTTTTACAGCACTTCAATCGGCCAAAAGATGAAGAAGTTAGGCCTCCTCCATTTTCCTCCTTCAAGCTTGCTATCACTGGTTCTACAAAACGCACCCTTCTTGAATGAACCTGGAACACACGCTCATTTAAGCGCAAAAACCTGGCACCGGGTGCAACCGTGCCAATGGTGCAAACCATAGGACGATTAGGGCGCCTCCAGCCCCTAACCGCCTAGCACTCGGGCACATGAAGGTCCATAAGACCTCGGGCTAGTGCAAAAAGCTTAACCGTTCAATGAGCCAATAATAAAGTGCCAAATGGCGGGAGCATGGGCTATCCATTGAAACCGTTTGAAACCACATTTTAAAACCCAAGAACCAAACTCCCGCGCGCCATTTAAATCGATGCACATGGTCATATATAAAAGCGTATAACCGTGGGTCGGGGCTAGCCCCGACCCCACCCCCTGCACCAATATACAATATGTTAAATTTAAATAAATTTAAATCCGTATTCATTACAAGAACCAATATGTGGCATAGTGGTCGGGCGGACTTTGTTAAGGCATAGCCGGTGGGGGAGGTCCGCGGGTCGAACCCCACAGACTCCAAATAATTTTGATCAACTAACCAATAGACCAACATCCAATAAAGGGGTGCCATGTGGCAGCCCATGACTGGGCCATGTGGCACCATGCCATTTACCCAATAATTGCCACGTGTCAAAACTTGATTCACCCAACTGTCAACCAATCAGAAACTGTCATGTCACCTATGCCACGTCAGCATGTACGGTCAAGCCACATCAGTGTACGATATCTGCCACGTCAGCATCCGTACGGACTGTACAGATTGCATAGTCAACACTCATTTTTTTTTTCCCTGTTTGACTTTCCGAACAAATCGCTATATCTTTCACTCCCGACGTCCGTTTGAGACGAAACAAATTGCGTTGGGTTTTTGATGACGAGGGATACACTCACGTTCATTTTGAGGCAATTCCGAGAATGTTGATTTTTGAGCTAAAATTTGACCCATGGTCCAGATTTTGATCAGAGCATGATAATGGATTTACCATGGTTAATACAAGGGAATTTGAACTGGGTACAAAGCCTTATGTTCTTCCAAGTCAATGTGAAAAAGTATTTTACTCAGAGGTACCTGTTAAAGCAGGTTGGCCATACATTGTTAGATATGATCCAAGAGGAAGACTAGTAAAGTATAATCATGTAGTCGAGGATGAAGATAATAACGAGGAAGAATATCATGATTATGCACATCAGGAGCAGGTGGATTATGTAGTCTATGTGTGAGATGAATAAGTTGAAGAATTTGATCATCCAAATGTAGGAGACGACGATATCATTGACGATATTGATGATAACTATATTAGCAAAAATGGCATTGATGATGATGTTGATATTAATGAACCTTTCACCAATATCGATTCTGAACCAGATCCTAATACAAATGTTGAGCTGGATGATGAAGAATATGATTGATATTTAATTTTTGAAAATAAGAGGTATGTGTTTATATCTTTTATATGATCTTTATATGTTTTTATTTTGTATAATATAGTATATGATACATGTTCTTTAGAATTTCAAATTAGGTAATATGGGGAAATTGAGAGTGATGTGAGGGGGGGGGGGACATAATTAGATCTTCCACCTTCACATTGTTGCCCCTGTTTAGTAGAGAATGAAATATTCTCGAAACCAAGAGGAGCTCTATGCGACTGCACCTAATCATACCAATGATGTAGGTATGCCCATCATCAATTCATCATGTAAACCATAAACCCTAATTTAGTGGAGTCATCAACATGTACAACTTCTTAATTTTCTTCCTTCACTTGATGTGGGCCTGGTCATTCCTAGCCTTGAATTGAAAGTTTCCCCTAGTCTTAGTCATCACCCTTCATGACACTTGTCACCCAATGATCATTAGATCACAAGGTTGGAAGCATATGGGCATTGGGATCATGAGGCTTTATAACCCTACAGTAACAAGAGACATTAATTGAACTTTGACTAGATTGAGAGGTGCCTGCAATTGAAAATACTAATAACCCAAAACTAAAAGGGATCAATACATAGACTGTATGATTGACACCAAACAAATCATATCTAGAGATGATTTCAACAACACTTAAGATGATGATGATGTGTGTACTACCGATGGTTTGAGATTCCAATGGGATAGGCTAACCATTGGAAACATTATGCTCTTTCGGCAACTAACAACACCTCACACCTGCCTTTTTAGCTGTCGAAACTGGGAACTTTCGACAGCTAACAACACATAAACATTTGGCCCTTAGTTCCTGAAAGATATTTCTTTGACCTTTTACATTCAAGATTTTTAAACCATCACTTTCCAACTTTGGATATACCTGGACACCTCTTTGAAACATAAGATACACCACTAGATCATTACTCTTGAGCTTCTTATCATGAAGACATTCTAAAAATGATCGGAGAAAATACCCAGTTAGGTAACTAGAGAACATAAGACTATACTATAGGACCCTAACATGTTCCCAGTGAATGGATGCATTGTTGTTGACATGGAATGGGACAACACATGTACCTTCTTAATTTTCTTCCTTCACTTGATGTGGGCCTGGTCATTCCTAGCCTTGAATTGAAAGTCACCCCTAGTCTTAGTCATCACCCTTCATGACACTTGTCACCAAATGATCATTAGATCACAAGGTTGGAAGCATATGGGCATTGGGATGAGGCTTTATAACCCTACAGTAACAAGAGACATTAATTGAACTTTGACTAGATTGAAAGGTGCATGCAATTGAAAATACTAACAACCCAAAACTAAAAGGGATCAATACATAGACTATCAATGAGAGTTTATTTGGCCGTGGTGTGTAGGAAGAGGCATAACACCTTCAAAATTATCATTCTCCAAATATTTTATACAAATTTTACAAGGAAATTGTACTAGGACTAGACAAGAGAAACAATGACCTGTGAATGGGGCCAACATTGAAATTTTTTCAAGCTGTTTCTGTATGCATTGAAATTTGGCATGGATGTACTATTCACATGCCTTAACAATATGGGAGGGTTTCTGGACTCAAATTTGACTCACACACCCACTTTATTCCATCATTAATTCATCATGTAAACCATAAACCCTAATTTAGTGGAGTATTTTCTCTCATCGAAAAGAGTATACATTGTCCTTTAAATTCTCCTTTGTCACAAATGTCCATTAACTATTTATTTTGAATTCCTTCCATAAACCTTGGAAAAAACAAGAAAATTGTTGCCATGTTTGCAATGTTGACTAATTATAGACCCTTAAATACATATTGGAAATGGGTTGTCCCCACCTATGATATTTCTTGGAAGCTCTACACTCTATCCCCTACTAGATTTTGAATGCCCCATATGCTATTCATGCTTTTCCTCATGTTGGAATAATTATGGGAAAAATAAAGTATTCTCATCTTCATTTTCTATCCATAAGGTCATGCTCTTAAGTCTCCATTGAGTGCATTCCCAATTCATTAGAGCCCTCTATTAATCCTTCATCCTCCATCCTCTTCAAAGAAACAAACAAAAGAGAAAGGAACTACTCTTTTACTTGAGACAACTCCAATTGCATAGGTACTACCGTAAACTAGAACCACTAGACTACACAATCAAGGTTCCTCCTCTTCTCATCCAACTTTGAAGTAGATTCAACATAGATACACTATAATTTTGGATTGTTTGAGATATAGTAGGTAATGAATTGCTCTAATACAATGATTAGATCACTAATACAAATTATTACATTAATTAAGTGGTAGTAAGAGTTTAATAAAATTACTAGGATCCAAAATCAATAATGGTTCAACATCTAGTTAACTTTTTAAGAAAAAATATGTTTATAAAAAAATTGATATAATTGATATGATATGTTGATTCAATTTTTATTTTATTATGCAAGATCTAGTCATCCAAAGTAGGAATGTATACATGAATGATAAGATTATACAATTATTACTTGTTGAAGTTCTTATATGAAAATACAATCCAATTGAACCATTCCAAATTCTCGTGTAAGACTATATTGGGATGTCCATGTTCAAATTCCCCATCTCATAGATCTCTCCATCTATAGTTAATTTTTAAGAAAAATTTAAGAATGTATTTACCCATATGTCAAATGTCAGAATGTCGTACTTTCCATGTCAAAATAGAGTCGCAAGAAAATTTAAATCCTCTCTAGATAAAATCATCCTAATACTAAGTAAAAGTTGAAACCACCTTCTTCGTTGCTTCCCAAACTATTTGAATTAGTGGAAAAGAACCACCAATCCTGAAATCACTTGAAGAAACATTCACATCATTGAGGGTGAAAAGTCTATTTATTTGTTTATTTTGGATCTAAATTTTCCTTTAACAATTATGTATTAGATTAATATTTTTCAAGGTTCTTCACCAATCATTGAACTCACTATTTTCTTTCCTGACATGCTTCCTCCATGAACAATTATATTAGTTTATATGAGGCCTTTGCCTTTTTTAGGAAAGGAAAAGATGCTCCATGGAACCATTAATGACAAAGCATTGTCCACCACATATTTAGAGCATAAAAAACCTCTAAGCACTCAATATCAAAGAAAATTACTATGTATATAGTGATACTACCATTTCTCATGGATTGTCGGGGATGATTCAACCAATCCAATTTCCCCTCCACTCTAGTCAACCAATTGTTCTATTTCAAATCACTCACCACTACTTGTGCTACAACATAATAATTGTCTAAGAATTATAAAGTATCTTCAACTAAAACTTATAAGAGAGAAATATAAAGAAGACAATCATCTATAAAATGGTTCTTGATCACCTTACCACTTCTTGGAATATTAATACAACATATTCAACCTTGAGCTTGGACAAGCTCTACAAGATAAACAAGTGCATCAAAAACAACGAAACAAAATTAAAGGGGGAATGTGAATAGTCTTTCCTTATATATATGTGCAAGATAGTTACATCACATAAGACATCATTAACCAACACAAAAGAAAATTCATTGTGAAAAAGGGCTTCCGCCATCTAAATTAAAGAAATCATACTCCAAATCGGGTTATGATAACATATAAAATATGGGGAATCGATCTACCCTATCATAAACCTAGTCAAATTTAATATTAGAGAAATGCTTTTTCCAAATCCATTTTCCCATTCAACAAATATTTAATGGGTTTTCAACATGGTGTCATGAATTGGCCTACCTTGAATGATTTTTTTTTGTTTAGGTCTAACAATATGAAAAGAAACACACTTATTTCTTCAAGTTACAACTTTAGCTAATATATTATAAGACACAGTGGTCATGAGAGGTAAACTGAGTCAATAAAAACTAGGGATTGTTATTGTACACACCAGGATTTGAATTCTTAACAAACTGACATGTTTTCCCCTCATGGGAGAACATACACTCATAAGGGTGATGTCGATTAGGAAAAATCATAAAGGTTGTTTTCTTAGCATGAGTGGTCACACACCCTTATAATAAGTGTATGAAAACACATGCCTCACAATAGGTAGTTAGTGCTCACCACTTAGATAAGGGTCGAAGATAATTACCTTGGAGAAACCCCATGGGAAAAATACAACTAGAAGAAGATGCTTCATTTGTTAACTAAATATGTAATTGGTTACAATTACCAAGGCTCTGATGGATCTTTTAAGGACATATTTTCTAGAAGTTTTATCTTCTCTCAACAATGTACATTGATTATTGAGAATCGTTGCCACCTAGTTAATTAACAACTTGGAGGAATGAATCCACTCTTTTCTTGAAATATCAAATTCTTTATTTCACATAGAAGGAAACTTCAATGTTATCCACATATTCTAGAATTGCTTCATCACTACCTACTCGAATCTTCCCTTCTTCTTAATATTAGGCTCTACTTTCCATTATCAAACTACAAATAAATCCATTTGAAAAGGGTGCTCCTCAAGTGCTTATGTGATAATATAGTGGAATCTAACAATAGATCCCAACTCCTCTTCCCTTTCCACAAAAGCTACACTTCTTAAGAAGTGTCTCCCTTGATCTATACTATGACCAAAAATATATTTTCCTCATTCAATTTGGTATCTTGGATTTATCTTTGACTCTAGATCCTTCCCGTCATATTCAACTAGCATTCTATCTCATGTTGTTACTAACCTAAATTCATTAGCTGACTAGAATTATCTTTTGGTAGAAACCAACTCAATTTTCAAGGAGAATAAGAAATACTCCTATTCTCTATAGAAATTTAAATATTAGGGGAATTTGATCCCAACCTCCTTAATTGTCATCACCTGTTCAATCGATTTCTCTAGATGTTGCATGACCCCTACTATAGTCTATCAAATCTCCTACTAATTGATTTTATTTTTCAATTTCTTTGTATATGGATTTTCTTCATGGAGATAGGATTTGGACCCCAAGGATGCCCTTATGTTTGATATATATATATATTAAATGCAAAAAATAGAAAAACATTAAAAAAAACATATTTTTTTTAACAAAACACTAAAATGAAATTAAAAAGAACTCACGCCCATTCCCAAACTAGTAGAGCACTAGAAAATTCATCGCACCCATTCCCACGACTAGCAGAGTAGCAAAACCTGATCATGGGCATAGAAAATCCCCTCGACAGTGATAGAGAGAGTTGAAGGAGGCCCTATCCAACAAATTTGGATAGTGATAGAGGCAGAGGATCCCTATCTGACCAAACCTTCTAGCGACTGTGGAGTGGAAAGATCAAGGGTTGACATTATGCAACCACCAAAATTGGTAATTTCTTAATTTTTTTATTTTTCTTGGTTTAATCATGTGAGAACATGTCTATATCGAATGAAATCAAGAATAAAATTAGTCTGTTTGGTTGAATATTTCCATTATGTCGTTCAATGCTCCTAAATTATTTTTTGTCACCTATCCCAATTTGGTCTCAATCGATAGGACCCTGTTAGGACCACGCTTTCCAGACTCTGTTAAGGCCACACTGTTAGGGACACGCTGTTAGGGCCACACTTTAGGCACTTTGTTAGGGCCATGCTTTAGGTGTTCAACCGATAGGACCTACACTCCATAAGTAAGGGAGAGGGTCTACACTCGAATCATAGATAGGGAGGAGGGAGAGGCCTGTACTCGAATCATAGATAGGAAGGAGAGAGAGGCCTGAACAAAATACCAACTGAAATTGTAAATTTTTGAGGCCCATTTATGTTTGAAGCTCCTTTAGAGAAGATCGACTTAACAATAATCCCAACGAACTCTTAATTATGCAAACATCACACTATTTTTTCTCTTTTTTCTAAGGGTTTTAGCATTGTTTATAATACATAAAGTGTGGTCCCTTTAAATAACCTAAGTGACAAGCATTATTTATTCATGATATGGGCCCTAGACTCTTTCTTAACTATTACCAACAATTGGGTTTCAAGTTTACTCTTACTCTTCAACTTGCACATAATAACAATCTGCCTCAAACACATAATATATGCACCTTAAGGATGGTTATAAATTTGACTTGAGAGTTGTTGCATTCACTTGTAAAATTTCAAATACATATGGTATCAAAATATGCTATGAATAAGTGTAACTTAAATACATTTTTATTCAATATATTTCTCAATGTTATTGGAAAAATACTTTCCCTCACAACCCACCAAGTAATCTCATGGTTGGATGATTCCACTCTGTTGTCATTTGATGGTTTCTATGTGAATGATCAAATTGGTTACAGTATTGTACTTAATGGCGTTGGTTAAGGTTCTTTGATAGTGAAATTTATCATTTTCTTATATGACATGTGAATCCATGTTTCTTTGGGCATTTTTCAATACAATTTCCTATAGGGATATAATCTTTTATATTAGTAGACTCATGTTGGTAAATGAACGAACTAAGACTCTTTTCCATGTGCAAACAGAGCTCATGATTTTCCTTTCCTCAAGAGTGGTAGTGTCAATCTTCTAATGCTTTAGTCAAACCAAGTCTTGGAACTCCCCTTCTCTACTCAATGACTAGACTTAGTTTAACACTTAGGAATGCGCGCCTTAGGTTAGGAACCCTTTTCCTTAGCATTAAAGTGAAGAGGAAAGGCCATCGAGGTGAAAATGGGTGGATTTCTTGGAAATTTCCCCTAATCTCTCCTACGCAGGGTAGGCCTTTCCCTTTAGCAAGAGTTTGAGTGGTAACAATACAAAAAGAAAAGATTAAAGTGGAGAAGAGTGTGGGAGAGGAGAAAGAAGAAAAAAGATGAATGTCAAACATCCAATACGATACTGATTATTTTGAGAATGAAATGAAGGAGGAAATATAATAAGGAAATGTAATATATATGACATTGGATGGTTTGGGATAAAGAGTTAGGCCTTAGGTGCAGCTGGATGACTAGAAACACAATCTTAATCATATTACCATTTCTTCTAGTTCAAATAACAAACTCAATGAATATATCTTTCCATTCCACCCAATTTTTGTGGAGTTGCAAATTTCAAAATGTTGTGATGTTGCAATGCATACAAAAATTGGGTGGAATGGAAAGATATATTCATTGAGTTTGTTATTTGAACTAGAAGAAATGGTAATATGATTAAGATTGTGTTTCTAGTCATCCAGCTGCACCTAAGGCCTAACTCTTTATCCCAAACCAYCCAAYRTCATAYATATTACATTTCCTTATTATATTTCYTCCTTCATTTCATTCTCAAAATAATCAGTATCGTATTGGATGTTTGACATTCWTCTTTTTTCTTCTTTCTCCTCTCCCACACTCTTCTCCACTTTAATCTTTTCTTTTTGTATTGTTACCACTCAAACTCTTGCTAAAGGGAAAGGCCTACCCTRCGTAGGWKARMWTAGGGKRRATTT